>VZTY01018233.1:30985-55841 GCA_013400935.1 Turnix velox | reverse complement strand
TCAACATGAGCCAGCAGTGTGCACTCGCAGCCAAGAAGGCCAACCAAATCCTGGGTTGCATCAGGAGGAGTGTGACCAGCAGGTCCAGAGAGGTGATTTTACCCATCTACTCAGCACTGGTGAGACCACACCTGGAGTATTGCGTCCAGTTCTGGAGCCCTCAACACAGGAAGGACATTGAGCTGTTGGAGAGGGTCCAGAGAAGGGCCACGAAGATGGTCAAAGGGCTGGAGCAACTGCCCTATGAGGACAGGCTGAAGGAGTTGGGGTTGTTCAGCCTGGAGAAGAGAAGGCTCAGGTGGGACCTCATAGTAACTTATCAGTACCTGAGGGGGTCCTACAGAAAGGCAGGGGAAGGAATTTTTAACATCATTTCTATGATTCTATGATTCTAGATCACATTTTATCATAGACTATGAAAATAAGAACGTTCTAAATTGCTGTCCTATGTTCCACACCACCATTATGAGAAGTTTACTGGCCACAAACCATAAAACACACTGCATAAAAGCTTAACATCTTCAGAAGTAATACAAAATGGAGAGATTTGAGGAGGCAAAAATATATTGAAACCAAGTGCAGAGACGGAACCTGAATGCAAATTTTATTGAAAACTTGATGAATACTCTAAAAATGCACAGATTAACTTGTATTTATTTACTTCAGTATTTCAGAAGTAGAATCCATCAACAAAATGCGTGCCTCAGAACTCTTCCTGTTACACCTTATAGATTTTTTTTTTTTAATGTATTTAGAGACTGTGTTTCCAAAACACCTTTCTTATCTCCTGCTGATTCCTCCTCTCCTCTTTCCCTAAGCAGCATGGCCTCATTTCTGGTCTGATCCTTTCCTGTAAAATAATCAAAGCTATTGAAACCCCTTGCTCTCTGGTGACCTGGAATCTCTCTGCTGATGGAAGCAGCAAAGTAGAAGAGCATTTATGAGTGTAACATGAAAGGTGTTATTCACCTCAAATGTTGGCATTTTGCATTCTTTTCATATGCAGTTTGGTGAAAAGGAGAAAGAGCTTGCAATCTAAAGCAAATGTAGACTCGAGGCTTGATCGTGAAGCTGTCAACTTTCTTCTAATGCAGAGTTTACTTCTACAAGATACCCACTGTAGCCAGTGGGATCAGCATGATAGTAAGTATAGTACACATCTAAAGTTCTTACCAGAACTACAGGCTACAGGAAGACTACACACTGTTGCATGCATAAGAAAATAAATTAATCTGATGTTCAGGTCAGTATTTTCCCCCTTGAAAAAGGCAGCATTCAAGGACAAGTACAGAAACAGTCAAAGAATTCAGAGATTTCAAAGAATTCAGAGATTTCAAAGAATTCCGATTCCTTACTTTGTTTTGCCTGAGACAAAATAC
Source organism: Turnix velox (assembly GCA_013400935.1). Lineage (NCBI taxonomy): Eukaryota > Metazoa > Chordata > Aves > Charadriiformes > Turnicidae > Turnix > Turnix velox. Next base: position 54,462 of record VZTY01018233.1, on the reverse strand, counting down.
AGGATTTTATAAGTAGTGCAGTAGGGGATGTTAGGTTTCATTTGACAGTTTTTGTTAGGATTCTCCACTGGTACTGTGTACCAGATCTTCACACATAACTAGTGGTTCTCTTCCAGAAGTCATCGTGTTCAAACCTAAATCCACATATTTAAAGATTTTCAGTGGATATAGTAATAAGCTTGTTTAGAGAAGATAATGTCATCAATTAAGTAATTTATCTTGAAAATAATATGAAATTATTCTTTATACAAAGTAGAATCAATGAATAAGGAAAACAATCTTACCTTGAACGCTTTTATTTTTCTCAGAAAATGAAGGCACCAAGAGAATTTCTGCGGAGACCTCTTCAATTTTTTCTTCCATTAACAAAAACAGTTTAATAAGTTGAGAAAGACATTTAAGTTGATATAACGTTAAGCAGAAGTTCCTTCCCTTTTTTTGGTATTCTTGGGAGGCTGTTCAAGTAAAATAACAAAATATATTTTAACATTCCTGAACAAATAAACCTGCAAAAGTGATTTTGTAAGAAAGTATAATGCATCAAGCGATTTCATTTTTGTCAGAACATAATGCATCTTTCCCCCCTTATAAAATACAGTTACATTTGTTCGTCCTAAACCATTGGCATTTCTCCACTCTAGGAAGTCACAACTGAATTCTAGGGTTTTTTTTTTCATTAACTGGTATTTTTTTCCAAGCGACACTTACTCAGAAAGCTTCTCACCTGTGTATTTCAGAAAAAACACTGTTGCAAAAACTGATTGAACAAAAGAAAAAAAACCCACATCATTGCTATATTTTAATGGTTTGGGACATCACATCACTACACTGTCACTCTGCAAGTCACCTTGTCTGTTTAACAATCTGCTAGCACAATACAATTGATGAATATGACATTTGAGTGAAAAGAAACATCAATCTAACACTCCAGAACTTTAAATATGTGGGGTTTGAAAACAAGTGAGAATGTCAGGGAACAAATATCAGCAAGTATCATACCTATAAGCATCTGGTATTTAAAAGAAGAAACTGAACATTTTATTTTTGAAAGGTTAACACTTGTAGTCATAACATGTAATCATATCACATCAACCAGGGAACTCTGATTTGAGCATAGTCAGTCTATAAAAGACTGTGAGCAGCTTACAATCCAATATTAGCCAAACCACAGGGTTTTATGTATTTTAATTTTATAACTTCTATCCAAATTGCAGTGAGGTGACACCATGTTCCTGTGCAGTTCTACTGCTGATGTAACATCAGCAGAACAATTTATGTAGAAAGTGTCAGAGTGAGAGCCAGGTTAGTTTGAAAGGGAAGCTCTGGAAGAGGAAAACAAATAGAAATTGATTGAAATGTACTTTTATGTGTTAAATCTCAGTTCCCTTTTTCCTCAAAGTTCCTAGTTATTTTTTTTTTAGGTATTCACAAATCACTTTTAAACAGACACAGATCTAAGTAGCAGATCTGAGCTCTGAATACAAATTCCCTCATTTTCTACTCCAGTTTTGCAGCCTCAGAGACTAAAATGCAAGCTTTGCATCCACATCTGAATTTCCTCAGAGTTCCAACAGATGTTTGCATGCCAGTTTCATGCACTTCTAAGAATGGGAAAAGAAAACATTACGTGCAGTTGCCTCTGATAGTGCCTTTCCTCTCTGAATAACAAGTAAATAATGTCATTATTACTGGGTTTCCAATTTCAAGTCTTAAGCTTCCAAAAAGACATTCTGCTATTCAGAGAAATACTTCCTTTACCTGAAAAACAACATAAAAATTATATTGATTTTACCTGTCATGAAATCATTGCCTCAGTCTGCAGACAGGCAGAAACAACAGACCCAAGATGTAAAAACCACAGAATCAGTGTAACATTAGTTTCATCTCAAATTTAAAAACCCTGTGATGCTTTTGCACCTTCCTGAGCAGAAGAAACCTTCACATTATTTGGAACTGGATTTCACATTGGGAACCTTCCAATTATGTTATTGCCACAGGTGATACTGTCTTCATTAGACTGCAAGGAACTGGACTTAGAAGCCAAACATATACCACACTTATAATAATTTTAGAATGTATTGCCAAATTCATAAAATTCAAAACTTCTGTTTTTACTTTCAAAAACCATTCAAAGTATACTTCAGCTGGAAGATGAAGATAGTAAGTTCAAAGATCTCTCTTTTTTTCATGCCATGAAGAAATTTAGAGAACCCTTTACTATGTGACCATGCATATAATAGTTAAGCTAATGAACAATTACAAAATCATAACAGCTAAAGGTTACTCTTTAATACTACTTACTCTTTAATACTACTATTTTATACAAATATCTAGAAAAGCCCTTTAATTTTTTTATGTTGTGAAGTATGGAAGAACTCTAGATGTTTGAAGGTAGAGAACAATACTGTGTTAATTTCATGACTGACAATACTGATATAGAATTAACAGATAAATGGAGGTAAGCTACCTGATAAGCAGCAAACCCTCACAGTCAAGAGGAAGAGAGGAGGACACAGTGGTTTATGAGTATTCATGAAGGTTTGAAGCACTACGTTGAAATCCCTTGAATCAGTGAGATTCAGAACTAATAAGAAACCCAGAGAATTTAGAGAGCAAGAATACAATGATCCAATTAATCAGATAAAGTGATGTGCAAACTTCTGTGATCAGAAGATGGTCAAGAGAAAAGCATTAGAAAACAGAAAGGAAAGATAAGACCCACACATAATAAATATTACCCTATGAGAATTGCTGATGCTAGGGAAAGCAGAGTAAACATTCACCTTGTACCAAAGCTGCAAGAAAGAGAATCCTTAAGGTGGATGACAAACAGGCCCCAGGAGTAAATCAGTCAACCAACCAACCCATTCTTCTTTTTGTCCACTGTTGGAGTTTGTAGTGATAAAGAAAACACAATGTGACTTACATTTGATAGGGAAGCATACCAAAGATCTGGATGTAACAAAGATTTTTGTTGGAACACTATGGATGGGTCAAGCCATTTACCCTTGTATTAACAATCAGCACAAATCATACTCACGTATCACTGACCTTGGATGTCAACCAAAACTTTGGTAATCATGCAATAGGCATTTGAAAGGACAAGTGCTGGTTCAGTAGCAGTTGTCAACTGGTGACTTGCATAGGTCACAGAAGTTTATGTGCTCTTCCCCACAACTTTTTCCTATCCACCTGATTTATTCAGAACAATCATTGCAGTGCACTGTTCCATCTCCTTGCAATCATACAGAAACCACAAGTCTTTATGAAGAGCTTAGTCCATAGAGCTGCAGAATTGTAAGCTTTCTGTGCATCTGGTTAACAACATCATGCAACTGGATAGTCCAACTTTATGAAGTTAGCTTGACCTTGAATTCTGCTTATCTTATTCACAGCACTTTGGAAGAAGCGGACATTGAGAACCTCCTGAAGTGAACTTCCTTTCACATATGGCCATTTCCATTTCCACTGCTTTATCTTATAGAACTAACAGCTCATGTGCCTGACAACAAAGTGGTATGCGTGCACCCAAATATCTGAAGTTTCCTTGAAAGTTCTTACATAGATCACACACTATTAGGTTTCAGAGTATCAATGGAATCATTCAGCTTCAAAGACCACTGACCAGGCTGCTTGAATGAGCATGTTACAATCCATGTTTCAGGAGTGGAGAATGAAAAGGTGTTTCTCCTCAGACATCGACCTGACTGGAGAACCACAGGATAGAAACATTTAAGAAATGTGTAACAGCAAACAGGTAAGTAGCCAATGTGATGACTTACAGACAACGTGGAAATAGATTTAAAGATCTTACAGAAGAATGTCATGAAGAGTGCCTGCCTCCATGTGAACAGCTGCAAAACAGACATGAGGTCAGATAACTCACATAATTCCCACATACAGGTGACATCATATGGAAAGAGAGACATCCCTCCATGATGAAAATACTTTAAAGGTGTGACATCTCACAGAGGATCTGCAGAGGATCATGCACAGAATGGTCAGCCACAAATCAGTTAGCAATACCACAGAAATACAAGAAAAAACTTTTTCATTGTGAGGATGATAGAACGCAGTAACAGGCATAGGCTGCCCAGAGAGGGTGTAGAGCCTCCTTCTCTGAAGACATTCAAAACCCACCTGGACAAGTTCCTGTGTGATCTATCTAGGTGTTACTGCTCAGGCAGGGGGATTGGACTAGATGATCTCATGAGGTCTCTTCCAATCCCTGATATTCCATTATTCTGTGTGACTCCAGCCCTAACTGCAGAATATAAAGAAGCATATGGCAACTTTCAAGATACTAAACAACCTCCTGAAAGATCTGAGGTTTCCTTTTATCATTCCTCTAAATTTAATTTTATACTGCATGTGCCAGTTTAATTCAGGAACAAGGAAATAACTTGAGCTAAAGGCGTATATCAGTAGAACCTTTATAGAGTCTCTCCTAAGAGCTGGACATGTTGAACTGCTGGCAAAGCACAATCTTGTGAGAATGATTTCTGATAAGGGATAAAAAGGCTGTCACAGAAGCTACTGAAAGGTGATTATCACTGACATGATTATCACTATGTTAATGATCCAGTTTTGCTCTAAATAGAGGGGAAGTCAGGAGCTCAGCAAATGCAGAGGTGTAAGAAAAGGTTCTGTGCTCCTGAACACAGTCTCAAAGCTTCCTACGGTTTAGTGTAAGAATCACAAAAATACTATGCTGATCATATCTGAGCTGCTCTGTAGGCCAAATTTTCCAATAGAAAAACCCCAAGACAGTATAAAGAGCTATCTTTATCTACAAGAATGAAGACCCCAATCAAGCATGGTGTCAGGATGCTTCAAAGAGAGTAGACCATGATAACATGACTATAAAGACAGGTTCCTCGCCAGACAGGGACCCATCCCAGAGCAAGAAGGGCAGACAGATCCAGAGATCACAGTCAGGTTTCAAACCAGGAGTTCTGAACATCAACCATTTGTCTCATGATAATGAGATGACAATGAGCCAAACAAGAGGTCAATTCAGGAAATTAATTCATAGCTTGGAGGCAGGATCTGGTGAGGGTAATGAAGGGTTCAGTGATAATTAGGCTGGACCATGGTGAGAAGGAAGGCTCAGGAAGACTGCATCAGTGAGGTCCTCAGTCAGACTCTACTCTGATGGAGATGGACATCAAAATGCCTATGTAGCTCAGGCGAGGACTGAGCCACAGAATCAGAAGGGACCTTCAGAGCTCATCTAGTCCAACTCCCCTGCAATAAGCAGGGAGACATCCTGTACTACATCAGGTTGCTCAGAGCTTCATCAAGCCCAGCCTGGAACATCTTCAGTGATGGGACATCCACCACCTCTCTGAGCAATCTGTTTCAGTGCCCCACCACCCTCATGGTGAAAAACTTTCCAATGTCTTATCTAAACCTACCCTACACTAGTTTAAAACTATTGCCAGGTCTGAAGACCTCAGCTGAAAGAAGTTGCTTGAGCAGGCTGTGGTGAATGCCTCAGAAGAGGCTGATCAGTGCTATTAAGGTCCATCAGTGCAGACAGACTTTTGTTGCATAGCCCTTAAGGAACATCAGTTTCCAGACTAAAACCATGGAACAACAAAGTCATTTATGGAAAAAATTATCTCAGCTTTACGAAGAATAGCATAATTATTTTGCTAAAAGAAGGGAAAGTATTTTAGACTTCTGCTGTTGAGACTGTGGTCCTGTCTTCGAGGGTAGGAGGGAGAAGAGGTGGAAACAGAAGAGGTGGAAACAGAAGATTTTACTTAAATTAACTTGAAGCTCACTGCATTTACCACCACTGAGTAAAGATATCTTCAGTTTAGATTTTGGTTCAGTTTAGAAAACTGTAAAGAAGCCTAGGAATAAGCTAGAAAAACTTCAATCCTCCCAACATCCTTGCATTTTAAAAAATCTGTACTATTGACTTCCAGTGCCAGAGAGGCAAAGGGGAATCTATTTCCTGTGGCATGCTGATTTATCATCCTAAACATCAAATGAAAGGTAGGAGGTGTCTGCCATCCACAGTGAAGTGACTCTTGGAGAGCCTTGCTCACAGAAAAAAGAAGCCACAGGTAAAGTAAATACTGAATAAAATAGTGCAAGTTCTGCCTGCCTATGCTGGTGCCAAGGCAGTTTATGCAATCACACACTATCAGAAAAAGTGTCCAGAGAAAGTCTATTCTTTCACTTTAGCAGAATGGATTGAGACTGAAGAAATTTTCCTACGATCTGAAGGACACATCACACTGGTTGAAGTGAAACTGCTCACCAGGTTGTATCTGGATAGATGGATACTATTAATTTTCAGGAGGCTGGAATGACCATCCTGTTGTTCAACCATCAGGTTAGAGATGGTTAGAGATGGACTATCTGTTTAATCTTATCCAAACCTCTTAACATCAAAAAAAGTGAAAAATGCATAGTCTTATTTGAAGAAGTTAGAAAGTAACAAATGCTGGAAAGTTTAAGGTGTAACAAGGACGCTGCAGACATTACACAGCTGAGGAGAGGCCCTGAGTAAAGGCATCAATGAAACAGCCCTAAATAATAGGTATTAATTAGTAGGGGGGGGAAAAAAAGCTTAGTAGTAAAAAATGTAAAAAAAACATAAAAAACCAAAATCCTCCAGGTCCTACATCTTCCAGATCAAGCTAGTGTTAAGTTACAATAAATACACATAAATAATAAAGCACTAATCAGGTTTGAAGTACTTTTAAAATACAGTTTAAACACAATACTTTTTAAAAAAAATTCCAATTCTTCTGTTCTCTTCTTGCCTATTATGTTACCTAAATACTAATTTAATTCTCAAAATTCTCATAAATGTTTTTAACACCTTAACATAAAAGCCACGGGACATGCATTCTTTAGCATACAATAAATCCAGGGCTTTAGGAGAATTTAAACCAAAACAGTCCACTTGCATTTTCAAATGTTCCAAAACCAAACACGTGTACTCTGTGATTGTGTAATTTAGAACAGAAGACCTGCAGTAACCCGGCTATGGGTCTTCTTCCCATCTGATAATCTGCTGAAATGCTCAAAACCTGAAATTCTTGCAATAGTTATCCCAAATTTTCTTGCTTTTCTCTCTCCTTCCTCTGCAGAAAAATACACCTGCAATTGGAGAATCTATACAGAGGAAATTATGAAAGAATGTAAGAAGGAGGAGTACAGGTAACACCAACAAATTTCTGTTGAAACAATCAAGAATCACTACTGTAGACAGGGTCATGCTGACATTTGGCTAACAGTAAGGATTTATATCCAGATGCTGATAATTTAAGAGGAATGTGTAGTGCAAACAAACCATACAAAATGTAAGCACTAACATCAAGACTTTCAACAAGATTTAATGACACACTTATGAAAAAGATTAACTAGAAAACAGAAAAAATGGTCTTTTGTTTTTGTGCAGATGAAGTTACAAAATTCAGAAAGCCTAAGGCCATTTTTCTTGGGAGTATGAAAACCACAGTCGTCCAGACAAGTAAATGGTAACTTGACTGAAGTTTTAAATATAAAATCTGAGAACCGAGAATAATAGAAACTTATTTCCACATACATTCATTGTAAGAAGTGTTAGTGTGAAATACATATAATTCAGAAACTTCCAAGCATGTCAAATAGGAGGTGATAGGAAATGGGAGTCTGTATATATCATAAACATAAGAGCCTAGTATTTAAGAGTAGCTATACTGGATTCAGCTATAGCGTATGTCATCCCAGTATCCTGGGCTGGGACAGGGACTGAAAGAGGAAGACTAAGTAAACAAGGAAAGCACATATCATGTTTTTCTCTGGCATCTTTTCTAGCTCTTGACCACTTGCAGCTGCACAGCTTCCACTGACATCAGCCAACCACTGACACTTGTTTATTTTCATAATGACTCCCTTTGTTTTAGAGAACTCTGCTATAACCTGCCATCTTAATTTTGTTCTCAAACTGAAATAATGTAGCTTGCTCATTTCTCCTTAAATGGAAGAGGTTCTACATTTTTTCATCACCTTGCTGTCTTTCTCTATTCTCTCCATCAGCAACTAAAGAAATGCATATATTGTTCAGCCTGGAGAAGGCTCAGGTGGGACTTCATAATACCTTATCAGTGTCTGAAGGAGGCCTACAGAAAGGTAGGGGTAGGACTTTCTAATATGATGGCAGGACTAGAAATAATGGATGTAAATTGGAAGAGGGTAGATTTGGGCTGGATATAAGAAAGAAATTCTTTATGTTAAGGGTGGCGAGACATGGGAACAGGTTGCCCAGACAGGCTGTGAATGCCCCCTCTCAGGAGGTGCTTAAGGCCAGGCTGGATGAGGCATTGAGCTACCTGGTTTGGTGGGAGGTGTCCCTGCCTATGGCAGGGGGGTTGGAAATAGATGATCTTTAAGGTCCCTTCCAACCCAACCCAAACCATTCTATGATTCTATAGTTTATAGTGTAATAAAGCAGATAGTATTAATACTGAAAGAAGACAGAGGGATAACTAGTGAAATCAGGAATGACTTCACAATACTAACAGTTAAATTAACACTTCATCTTTGAATAAGTACATTTTAGAGCTAATCCTACTCAATATTAATTCTAACAAATAATCTGCATGTCATTCAAACTTCAAGGTTAAATTCACTGTGGATGAAATATGTCTTGAACACTGAATCTCAGACTCGTATTCATATATAAAGATATTGTCTGCAAAATAATGTGGCCTCTTTGGAGCTCTTTGAAATGAAAAAGAATTTCTCTAACTTAGAGACAGAGTTGAAACATGTCCATATGAATTCTAAGACAGCTAATAAGTTAATTAAAGCAATTTTGAGCAGCACGAAGAGAAAGACGCACTCAAAAAATGCACTTGATCATGGTACCTAAAAGGTATCCTAAATACTAAATGCAAGTTATCTGCCTTTATCTTACAACTTAAAAAGACCTTTATCACTGAAATGAAGCAGCATGAGAAATAAGGCTGTGCTAGATCTAATTGACCTGTGTATACCTGCCAGCTAGCTCTTTTATACCAAGTTTCAAAAATGGAACCTTCCTCAAAGCTGAAGTTATTGAAACCATTAAGTAAAGTGCTTCCAGTTTCCTTGGTTATACCCTGGAAGCACTTAAAATCTCAAAATGCACAAGAAAATATGCATATAAATTAATCCCATAACTTTAACACAACTTTTGTGATACATTTTTTTCTTTCTCTTTTTTTTTTAAATGAATGTGGTATATTTTATATTTTAAGCAATATGATGTCAAAAAAATGAAAGGCTATTTCTGATCATTTCTACCCATCCAGGGATGTGACACAGAAATCCCTGCATCATAGGTGAGCTAGATGTGGATGTTCAGGAATAGCTACACCATGACAGTGTTGCTCTCAGATTAATTAGCCTTCTCAGTGTACAGAGCCACATGGCTAAACTGCTTCTGAGACCCATGATGGAATCCTTGGAAAGCAACCTGATGACTGTCTTCTTCAGTGATTACAGTGGGGATTTCTCCCTCAGCAGGAATCAAGGGTTTAAAACCCTTTTAATCAATTTTACTATAAAATACTTTCCCAAAACATTAAATATCATTCCCCTGCCCCCCACTTATAAAGCTTAATTTCAAGTAAGATAGATCTAAGACATCATTCTACAAGGGACACAAGAAAGGGTTGTCAGGGATTTCATCCAATAAAGCTATATGAGAAAGAAAATCAAAAAAGTGTAATATTAAATTTTAACTGCAACCAGTGTACAAATAATAAAGCCTTTCCATAAATGGATGTAACATTTTGTTAAAATCTGAAAAGGAATAGCCCAATAAAGAAATTCAGCTGCTGACAGTCACTGCGAATAAGGATATTTCAAGGAGTACATTTTCAAAGCAGTGCACAGGGAGTTACACACATAAATTCCACTAACAATAATGCATTCTTCAGCTCTCAGTTATATTAACTTTTAAGTGACACTATAACCATGACAAGAATCTTGCATTTATGATAGCATTCATATGCAGACTAACTCCTAAACAGAGCTTGTATATAAACTGACTTACTATTTCACTTGCATTTATTAATGATATATTCAATTTTTATGGACATCTGCTCACAACTTTCTCAAACTGCACGATGGTGTATGTTTTTTAATATAGCTGCTAGGTACAAATAATTAGTATTGCTGGATATAACCACTAATTTCCTCATTTTGTAAGATCTTGATACTTCTGCATAGCACATTTACTCCACAATATTACACAGAACTAAAATATTATAAACAGTGCCAGCAGTTTTTCTATACACAGTACTTAAGATAATTATAAAAAATCATCTTCATTACAGCATGTTAGCATTTTTTTTTACAGCTTAATTGGGATAGGTTACAAGATACATTCAAACCACACAGATACAATTACTGCAAAACCTAAGAAATTACAAAACGTTCCAAACCAAATCCCTTTGACCCTGTTAATGTCTGTTCCTTGTTATTCCAAGGCAAACATTGTTTGTTGTGTGCATTTGCTATGGAATATGAGAAAAAAAAAAAAAAGAAAAAGAAAGTAAATCCCATAACAGTTGTTATTGATTTCAGCGTTTACTGACTGAAAGCTAAGTGCCATTTACAAAACAGAACAGATGCAGATGCTGACAAAAAGGTAAACAATTGTTGCATGGCTTACCGCCAGATCCTAAGCCAATATATTAAACTCTGAGTGAAGCACATTTCCCCTATAGATTGCACTTATTGCCACTTCATTTCCTATGTGCTCCTTCTCTCTATTGCTGTGCCTGGTACTAAGCTATTTTCAGTTCTTGGGTGACCCCCGAGGCCCAGTGCTACCTCGCATAGCCATTAGTGAAGGGAATTGCCTGTGTCTGACATGGCCTGAAACCAATTATTTGATATTTTCTTCAGAATGATGCCCAACTCTGTTGGGAATGAGCAATCATGAAATAATTTACCTCCTGATTTAATTTTTTCCTGCACAAATTAGTTGTAACCCGAGCTGGCTATACACAGCTGCCTGTGACATATCTCCGTCTTATCAAGATTCTAGTTGAAATGATGAAAAAAGGGAACCAGGGGGATAGGGGGTGGGGAGATGAGTGGAACAGAATGGAATAGGTTGGGGAATCCTGCTTTAAAAAGGCATTGACAAGTTTATCAGATATACTGATCACATGCGCTCCCCACTGATTGAAACTGACAGACCCATAAAGAACTATCAGCGCAGCAAAGGAAACAGCATGGATGCAAACTGTTATCCAAGTGTTTAAGGTTTTTTAAACACCTGTCTGGCTTTGCAGCTCCCAGTTAGTTTTGGTGAAGCCCAGGAGTGCTATGAGAATCTGTGGCTTATGCATACAGACTACCTGTTGGCTTATCTTCGTCCTTTTTTTTTTTTTTTTTTAAAGTCACAGATCTATAGGTATCAAACATTTTCTTATCAGACAACAGCATTAACTTGTAATTTTTTTAAGCACTTTCACTATACAACCATACTGTGCAGGTGTCACAAAAAGGCAGTGAAGTAAGGGATTGCAACTCATGTATAAACATGTATAAATTTGCACATATTTAATCAAGCGAGCGTGTCTGTCATAGAAAGAGGTATGTCACTGCCACCTATTAAACAACCTCAGCGAAGACAACACTAATCTTTTGAAAGAGATGCACTCTACATGAAATTTTAATCAAATCTGCTTCATAATGTCTTCCCAGTTACAATGAGATGGGTTTTCACCTCATCATGAAGGCTGATTCTGGATCAGCTTACTAGGTGTTTGCTACCAAATGCTTAAATTCTTTGTTAATACTGAGTGTACACCTCCATCAAAACTAAATCTTTATTTGAAATCACGTTCATCGACCAGTTGATGAAAGGGTAGAACGGTGCCAGAAATGCAGGCTGGAGAGCAGGTACATCGGATCATGCTCTGACATCAAATTTATGTAGTCATTTTCAGCAAATCATCTTACCAATCTGATTCCCTGACAGCACAGAGATACTTTACAACTCTGTAGAACAAATTAAAGAGACTTTCTCAAGAGCTTTGAGGATGAAGAGCCCTGTAATAATATTTAATAAAGCTACTTTACACACAGACATCTATCTCAGCTGGCTCTGAAACCAGAGGCTCAGCGTGCTCCTTCGTTTTCAAAAACACAAGTATCCTCTAATAATTTACAAAACATTCTGATTATACGCTGCCATTTCTGGTAGACAATGACATTTTAAAGAATCCAAATGTAAACAAATTAATGAGTCTCTGAATTAAAACTAATTAATGATGGGTCCATTTAAGGAATTTAGCAGCTGCTATCCAAACATTTTCTGATAATTACCATAGCAATGAAATAGCAGGCGTTCTTTAAACTTCCCTTTAATTAAAATGGATGTAAAACTTGCAGATAGACTTGGAGTGCTATTCTATAACTGACAGTCTTCTTTTGAAAATGGTAAGAGTTATCCTGTGACAAAATCCACTGTTTCTCAGCAGAACTGAAACCAAATTCTGCCTTTATCAGTGACAGAAACAGGAAACTGGTTCCACACATATATTTAGTATTTTCTTGCCCACACTGTGGGCTGAGGGACTCTTTGCATTCCCAGAAGTCTTCCCACACATGCACAGAACCAAAGCAGAGTGTTTGAACAAATGATAAAGACTTAGGAAGCCTGTAGCAAACTGGAAATAGCATCTATTTTAAAACAGGGGAGTCCTTGAAGAACTCTTAAGGAGTTGATCCTCATTCTTCACTGGAAGAGAAAGAAAATAAGTACCTCCAGTTCTCTCAAACTTTCTCACAGATGCTAACTTTGATAGGACTTGCAGCATGTTTCCCTGTAAGCCATTTAGAACATCTGGATGATATAAACCAGCTGCAATTTGTATTTGAAAACACAGTAAGTAACAAGTTATTTTAATCAGATTGCAATTCCTTTACTGCCTGCAAATATAAAAATGTCTGCTTGCTTTTTCTCTATCATTCTGTATTTACAATCACAGTGGAATGGCTCAGTGTCTCAGAGATGGGATTGTTACATTAGACCCACTGTATTAAAATTAGATTGTTGGGAACTTTCAACCAATCAGGAATTTCTATCAAGTGTTTATCATTCCTTTGTGTAGTCTATGCATGATATTATGTATTTCCCTAAATAATAGATTAAAGTGCCTCTGTCACTTTTGGTTCTCTTACTCCTTGGAATTTCTAAGACATAACAGATGCAGATAGTGACAGCTTTTGTTCTAATAAGAAAAAACACTCAAAAAATACTCATAAAGACAGAGCCAATACTCATCTTTCTGCTTCCTCCCTCTTTTTATTTCAAAACTCTAGTCAGGCAAAGTCACTGCAAAAGCCTCAAGATTACTTCTACAAGAAATTTAGTAGTCAGATATAAGCCCAGGCACAGAGGACCTGTTCAACAACTACTGGAGAAATGAGTTTGGAAATTTGTAATCTTTTAATTTCTATTTTGTAGAAAGGCTAGAATAAAAATGAAGGCTTAATCAGAGACTTAGGCATACATATTGCTAAGACTGCAATCTTGAAACTCCTATAGAAGAGCTGATCATGCTATGTGGCAGCAGAACACCTAAATTCCATGTTACGGAAATTGATGGACTTTCCCAGCACATGAACAACAAATCAGAACACTCTCCCTTGTACTTAAATGCAAAGATCTGGATGTTACACAGAGGATGATCAGTGCCTGAAGCTACTTAGGGAAAGGAAGTTCTTCGAAGTCTGAAAAGAGTAACTGATTCCAGACAGTCTGCGATGTTTATGGGAACTAAAAATCTTCAGAGCACTAACTGCTAAATTTCTGACAAAGAATTGTGACTGCATTATAACTACCCCTATTCTCACTAGGCCAAAAATATGAGACTATCTCCATTGCCTTGTTATATTCAACAAATGTAGTGAAAAGTACTGTAAAATGATTGAAAGCTTTGTTTTAAAAAAAAAATCAGTACACATAGCATCTCCTTGATTGAATAAGAAGGCCTTTTTAAAAGATAACTAAGCCTATGGCCAATGAAAAAGAAGTTTTTGTCATGTTGCATCCATCCTGTGAGTGTGACACATTTTTTTTTTAAACATACATGATATTAACCACCTTTTTTTTCAAAAAAGATATTCTGCCATTTTCAATTTGCTGTCTGAATACACATTTTGTACACCTGGTAAACTTGTGACTACACGATGGTAGATGCATGTATTGAAAAGACCCCAGTAACAATTTTCTTTTCAGTCAATACTGCAGGAGCCTCTTAAAAAGACAATTTCTAAGGCTGCTCTTATAGTTCTACATACTTTTCTTCATACAGGCCTGTATTCTGAAGTAAAAGAGAGCCCAGTTTATTAACTCCTTCTCAGATTTTGTTACTTTTTATTATTAAACAGAATACTACAGTATACAAATACCAAATTGACCTCTGACCACTCATATAGTATGGAACTGGAGAGTAAATCACTTTCATCTTTTAAACTTAGGAGGAGAATGCAATAATTAGAGGGCGCAGTGAGCTTAATGCTCTATTCACACAGAGAAAGAATTCGCAAGTGTGCTGAGAAAGCAGAAGATAACTAATTGTTGTTTGCTAATTTTTAACATTTTGAAAGCAAAAAGAATATCAAGAATAGAATTATGCCACCTCTAACATCTTCAGAAATCACAAAACAGATTCAACATCCTGTTGGTAAAGATTGAGTGGAAGAACTTCCTTATGTCAGAACAACCTAAAAAAATATAACCCAAAAGAATTTCATACTGAAAAAAATGAAAAATTTTAAAAGTAAAATTAGTGGTTACTTATCAGATAAATTGCATGTAAATAAAGTTCTTTTCACTAAGAAAAATAGTGAGATTTCACTGCCTGCCTTCATTCTAGAGGCTTAATAAACAATTTCAAGCAATTGCTCTAAAAAGAAGGAAGGTATTCAGGCATGCCACTAGCTTTGAAATTCCATTGGTTCAATTGACATTTCAGTAACTTAGATACTGTTATCTTACCCCCTACTATAAGCTTAAAAAGTAACAAGCTTAATGCTTTGGTAATCTTTCTGAAAATGTCATTCCTTCGAAACAAGTTTGTGGTTGTAGGGTATTATGTTTACATGGCTTTTAGAAGAGCACCTCTTTTTTATTACAACTACAACTCTGTATGTTCAAACAGATGATTTTATTTTCTCTTCAGTACTAGTCATATTTCCATTTAATATAATTGTGCAGTAGAAATTGAATACAGCATGTGCAAGAATACGAAATAAACAATGTGACAAAGAGGCTATGAAACATATTATTTCCTGTATTAAATGCAAAGAGATTTATTTTGTTTCCCCTGAGTAAAAAGATCTTGTTTGGGCTGTCAAAATTTCACAGGCTTCCCAAGGAACAAAGACAACTGCAGAAATATGCATCATATCTGTGTGTCCACTTGTTTTCAAATTTAATTGCCGATAAAAAATTCCCACCAGCACTGTTTGCTCCATTCTTTAAAAAAGTGACAATTAAACGTATTGAATATTTCAATATTGGCTGGCTCATATTACAAAATTAGCAATCTCTGGTATTTATAAAGTGAGAAAAATTAATTATGACATCTGCATTTTTACTCAATCTATATGGAATGCCCAAGTCATCTTCTCTGACCTCTGTGAAGGTTACATATACAGAAGTGACATAGTTTTACCTGAGTTTTACCTGATACATGTTATTCCCCTATTTTTCACATATGCAAACAGTAGGATTTTTCCCTCCATCTATGTGAGACATGGAGGAAGTCTGCCTTACATTACCATGCATGGTGCAGGCTCAAGGAATCGTTAGTAGCAGAGTCTAATTGCATTCAGTTACCATTGCTTCCAGCAACCTCTCTGTATTTTGCTTTACATGGGTCCCTAAAAGCCCCATTCCTGTAAAAGCTATGTTACCAGGCACTCTGCAGAGTGATTAAGTGAGCAGAAATACAAGGGAGAAGGAGATGCCCAGGAGTCAGAAATAAAAAGGACACACATCACCCTCTGCTGCCACGCAGATAGAAAAAAACCCAACATTTCCAACGGAAAGGATAAGCATGTTATTGTGGGTCTGCTGGAAGAAGAGAAAAGGACATACAAGGAAGTAAGGAGGGTGAAGTCCAGTTTTTTGACATCTAAAAGTCATTGTAATAGGTATATAGATCTTGAATATTTTACAAATTAAGTCAGTGAAAAATAAGTTTAAAATAAACCTCCACAATTCTAAAATTTTAGGTCTGCCCCTGAGCAACTGAATACTTACCTCTAGTAATGGAAGGATCTGGGCAATATAATGAACCCAGACTGTTGAAGCAGGATAAAGCAGCCCAATTCACATGGGTTACTTTATGTCAGCATGCCTTAGCAGCACTGCAGAATAGGACTTTGAAATAATAAGCCAAGTGACCGAGACACTTTTGCCTCCCTCCTAATACTTCTAAGAAGCCATATTTCAGCAATGGACTACAGATAAGAAATAAATTGGTTGTAACTACAACATTAACACTGTAAATTATCTGATTATCATCTGAACAGAGATCTCAAAAAAAGAGGCAAAGATACAAATATAAATACACAGACCTAAGCCTGGAATTTCCAGATATAAATGGGAGAATCAATGATACTGAAGTTATTGAGTCCTAATTACTCCCAGACAAGAATACCTGTTTTTTCATCACACAGGCACTAAACCAGCAGAAATCAATGCTATTTTAAGCACATTTTTGATAGATAAGGGGGATATCATAGAGGATTGGTTGTAGGTAATAACACTAGTTCAAGAGATCACAAACTGACTGAATTTAAATTAAATGGAAGGATAAAAGCAAGTCTGAATATAAGGTTCTTTATTTCAAAGGGAGGAAATTATAAACGGGGGAAAATAAAGCCACATGCACATGAAGGTAGAGGAGAAATCAAATTTAAGTCAAATGTGCAATTTGTTGTGGACAACAAATTGTTTGGAATAAGTAAGAAGTACCTCAAAATAGACTTTTCTTACTCAGTACCTTCATTTAATGTCCCAAAATTACAATCACTTCAACAAATCACTCCAAAGTGTGTTTCTCATTTAATTCTCAACTACACTGCAGAACTGCAGCTTCTCTGAACAAAACCTAGTCTTTTAATTTATATTTAGATATATCCCACTTTAATTTCAGGTAGTCCACAAACACAGAACATTCCTTTAGAACTCGTGAATGTCTAAAGATAAGAAGCTAAAAATGTAATAATTTAAATCAGTTTGAATTTGAATGTATTTTTAGAATACAATGGAAGTTGGTCATATTCTGGAGAAAGAAAAAATAAAGGACCCCACTGGATCTATAAAGTAAAGGGAAGTTATGCTGGGGTAAAAAATGTAACATATAAATATTAAAATACATGAGTGAAGGTGACTTAATTAGTAGATAAAAATGCACTTAGTCAAATCTGTATAATTTCAGTTTACCTACACTTTGCAACGAAATACTATTAAACATTATCAACTATTGATTTTCATGAACACACTGTTATTGCCTCAGATTTTAAAAACAAATGTAAGCTGATATTTTAAAAACTGTTAAGTATAGAAATATACTAAAAATCTACTTTAGTGGCAAATAACATGAGATTTGAGACTTTATTTAAGGATGCTGGGAAGTTTATTTAAGGATGTTACTAAAAGAAAATATTAAGCCAATGTTTTTGAAAATATCACAAAAAATAAATGCCAAAGCTCTAATCTGTTTTGGTTTTACCACAAGGAATTAAAAACCATGCTAATTAGTCTACATTTATTTACAGTCTCTCTCTCTCTATATATATAAAATTATCGAAGCAAAGCCAAAGAAAATCTTCCACAAATACATAAAATGTGTGTAATTTCATGGGTTTTAAGTTTCTTTGGCTGATGCCTTATCACTCATTAGAAAGCTGTTGCTTCACCTAAAAGAGATGAAGGATTAAGACAGGTTATTAACGCCTGATTAAACTGGCTTAACATTTTTGTAAACAAAGGAACACAAAAAGGTTCAAAAGGTAAAAGCAAAATCCACATTAATAGACTTACTGCAAATAATTTCTGAGAAATATCATATTGGAAATTGAAGTAAAAAAATCTAAGAGATAAACTGAAAAGCAGCTGTCTGCATGGTTCTCTCCTTGCCAAATATGTTAGCAGATGTATAAAGTTTTAAACATTTTCATAAATACTGCAACAATATATAAAGTTCTATGATAGGCTGAAACATCATAGAAGAAAATTTGATCAGTTCAGCAAAAAATACTTAATAGGGGGAGTGGGTTGAGAAACATTCATCAGATCTTATTTTAGCAGACTGGATACATTGACAATACGTGAGAGTATACAGAGAAATTATGACCCAGGCTAGATAAAAAACTATTAGAATCACATAGCCCAAATACTAATATCTGAATCCTGCATGGTTAAAGGTAATGAGACTGAATCACTGATTTAATTTGGAACAATATCAAGTTGCATCATAAACCCACCTGCCTTTACTAGAGTTTGCAATCAAAGATGCCAAGTTCCAAAGAATTTGCCTGTTTTCACATACTATTCTGCCAGTTTCTTTCTCAAACCATGCTCATCCTCAATTCTGATAAACAGATACAATCTCATTACAGTACTTGACAAATAACTGTTCTTATGCAATGCAGAACAAAAATGTTAATTCTTTACTTCACAAATAGATTGTTATATATGAAGTATTTTAAAGATTCATAACTCTGTTAAAGCTTGTTATAGACTACCTATATTTCCTGACAGAAGTAGGTCATCCATATAAAGTTTTCTGATGCTCTAGCATTGTTCTGTTATTTTCTGTTATTTTTCCTTTCCTATATAGTGTGATCAATTATAGTAGTTCTTATGAAAAAAAAAAGAAAAAGCCAATATAAAACCAAACCAAGCCCCACATTTCCCTGAGGGTGGACTAAGTAAACACAAACCCTTTGGGGTAACAGTCCCAAATGAATGTCCTAAATAAAATTATTTTGCTGTTCTGAAATGTGCTGGTTTGGTGGTTCCCAGAGGACAGAGGCAACATGCATCAAAAAGTAAGATACACATTGGTATAACTGTCTGTGCTGAGAAAAAGATTCTACTCTTTCTGCCTTTTCCTCATTATTCCACCATGCATATATATATTTTTTTTTAATAATCTGAAAACTTGGTATTACTGTCAAGGCAACCTATTAAAGCTGTTTTTTAACTTAACCTAGGCAGGAAACCAGATTTCCACTCCCAGTTGTGGGTGGGCAGCAATGGTATCACAAATCAGTACAAGCTGTAAGCAGGAAAAAAACACTTGACATTAAGAGTCTGTCTACCATTATAAACTCAAAAAAAGAAGTCACTCTGTGGATTTTTTTCCAATGTGATCTGCCCTGTGAGCTCTCCAAGGAACACTAACAAAAAGTGCCATTTTCTGATTTTGTGGGACACAAATGAAGTATATTCAAACTTTTGGAAAAGAGAAATTTCTTTAGAGAAAAGACTCACATACAAGCTCACATGGGATGAACTAAATATTCAATAATAATTGTTTTGGTAATGATACAGCTATAGATTTTGCTTGACATGATGGATAATATCAAATAATAGGCTATAACATATACATGTAATAAATTAAAAAATAAACTTATGTTACATGACAACTCTGACCCATTATTTTGCTCCAGCCTGCTGATTTCACCATTCCTTGGCTTTACTGTTTGGTTGAAGTCTAACACAACAGATCATATAGAACTGAATGATTCTGCAGAAAACGAGCAGAATACTGCACGCCTATCCCTGCTTGCCTCCTGTATCAATGTCTTGAAGCAAAATAGTACAAAGTACTATACAGTGAAGAGATGAAGACATGAACATGATAAGTAATTTTAAGGGTTAAATGTATTTAACATCTAAACAGACACAGCTGGTGATATGGGGACAGCTGCTGTGTTTGCAAATCTGACCTGTTATACATTTTAAAACATAAATGAAGATCTCCTGTGGGTTTTTTTAAATAGATCTATTTATTTTTTAAAATTAATTGCAGAAAATGTTTTAAAAGTTGCATGCAAGTCTTAAGATTTACTTCGCATACTTTCATCTTCCTACATTCCTCAGATATACAACAGAAGTGTAAATCTGTCCTGAACTTCTCATTCTTTCCCATTATTTTTCTGCATGCCTTTGACCTTATCTTTCATATGTTTCACATATTCCTCTATATTTCAGCCTCTGTTGAAAAATTATTTCTACATTTCTTTTACTGGAATGTCTAGTTGTATCACATTAACGTACAGAATTTAGAAGTCATAGTAGTACAATTTTCTTCTGCATCAGCTCACTGATGCTTTATGTATGTTGTACAACACACACATCTTTGTACAACAAAGACCTATCTTTTCTTTCTAGTTTTTTTACATGATTCTAAACTTTTAATGCTTTCTCACTGCAAAATACTTCACCTTTAGGGAAGATGAGGTGTTAAACAAACAGCACTTGCACAGAAGAGTGCTCAAAACTCTGCACTGAAAAAACATTACATACAATTATACTACAAAACTTTATGCATTTTTTTCTAAAGCTCTGATTCCTCCCTTTGGAAGTTAACATGACAGACCCATCCACTGTAAAAAGAAAGTACAGAAAATGCCATTGTTAGTAGGTTCTTTTCTGTCTTCAACTCTTCAGAGCAAGAAAAAATGAACAGGCAACATTAACATAAAATAACCAGGTACTATCACAAGACTAGACAACCGAAACTCTTTTTTTAATAATATAGATGCCACATAGTGATATTTTGGGTCAGCTTTTCTGTATGAATTTGCTAAAGTTTCATGCTCTTACTGTACAAAGTTTCCTACAGCCTCCTTTAAACTTCTGAAAATTAGAAAATAATAGAAGACTAAAGAGTTATTTTTTAAGAAGGAAAACAAACCTCTAACTCTCCTGATTAAATAGTTTACATTCAATTATGTATTTCAGAAGTTAGAATACATTAGGCCAAAAAAAAAAAAGAAAAAGAATGTGACATGAAAATGTTACCCAGTAAATTACAATGGGGTTTCTCAACACATAAGTGTAAGACACTCTCCACTACTTCTCCTTAAGAATCCCAGATAGTCTATAATTCAACTGCAGTAATACAGTTAAAAGATGTTATTAGTAAACTCAGACCTGTTCACAGGTAATTAAGTATAGTGAGAAAAGTATAACTACAATAATATCTAACTACAATGAACATAAAAAAGGCTACTAACCCACAGCATGAACTGTTTTCCCGTGCTTCTTTGAAATCTTGTTTGCCTTAATTACATGTAGAGCATTTTCTTTGAACTGTAGCTCACAAAGTCTTTCAAGAAGAACTGTAATTTCTTCAGTGATGGTATCCAGGTATGTTTCATTAATAAACTTCAATGATGACGAAGGATCAGTAGTTCCACTGAGTACATACAAATCCTCTTTTATCATTGTGCACAACGTGGGTATGGAACTTTGGTAACCGTGAACCACCTTATCAAAATTTGTTTCACCACAACTAGACAAAACACAGTTCTGCAGAAGATCACTAACCAGTTTATTCCGCACATTTTGATACTTCATTAAGACTTCTGATTCAGGATAAAGAAACAAAAGTTGCTGTATGCACTGAGTTTTAAAGTCCAGCTGTTGTTGTAATGCATTAGAATTTGTTTCTTCTTGACTTTGCAGTCTATTTATTAAAAACCGTCGAAGATGCAATCTCACATCATCCCAAAGAGATTTCACATCCACAGCTGAATCATCCTCAATGGCATGAAGGGAAGATGTTAACTCAAAAGATGTCCCACTTGGAGTACGGGGAAATGAGACGCCACACTGACTAGAGAGATCCAGAAGGAAGTGAAGTATCATTTCTTCTTGATTCTGCTCATTCTTCAGCAAGTTTTGCTAAGAAAGGTAAATCAGAGAGTATTTTAGAAACGTTCCATTAACTCTGGTTCATAGAACAGTTCTGCACTAGCGTGCCAATTTTTTATCTTAGCATTGAGAAACTGGAACAGTTTACCCAGAGAGGTGGTGGAGGCCCCATTCAAGGCAAAACTTGATGAGGCTCTGAGCAACCTGATCTAATACAGGTTGTCCCTGCTCACTATAGGGGAGCTGGACTAGATGACCTTTGAAGGGCCTTTCTGACTCTATGATTCTATGATCTTGCCAGAAAATCTGAGACATAAACAACAGAAATAACAAAGCCTGCTTTCCCATGGATTTACATGCCAATTCATCTCCTTGTCTGCCTGCTTCCCATAATTCACATTGCTCTTTCTGTTTTTCTTACACCCTCAACCTCTTTCACCAATGAAAACTAACCCACAATTCGAAGGAAAGCTATGGAAAGCTCATTTATGTAAGCCTTGGTAGGCTATTTGTTCTGGCCCACACACACACCTTTGAAAGAAGATGGTATGAAAAATAACCCAAGATTTACGCAGATAATGACAGATTTTGCTCATAAAACCAGGGCAGGAATTTATGGAACACTGTTGCTTTCTATGCTCTGGCTCAGCAGGTAACCATCAAAGAGGCCATTATAAGGATAAAATAATCTTCCCAGGACCCCTGAAAGAACTAAAATTGAAAACCTATTAAGAATTGAACAGATGTAGATCACACAGGGCAGAAAATAAGATGCTGTGTATCCTGTCAAACTAAGGCATAGATTGATACATTAATAATGTAGGGGTCTCTGAATACATCTCAGCCATATGGACTGGAGAAGAAGGAAGCCAGTTCACCAAGCAGGTGAAACCACATGGATGGATGTGCTGTTCCTACTTCCTCTGAACCTGAAGAGCTCCCTTCTGGTCCAGGATCAGGATCTCTGAAATGAGAGCTCCTTCAGGTTCAAAAGGGTCATGTAGCAAGTAGTAGATCCTCTTGTCACAGCTCGCTCTTACATAGCTTTGAATGACGCAAAATTGAACACTACCCTGCAGCTTTCCTTAGTGTCCATGAAACAAATAATTTGAACAGTGTCCACTATACGAGTATAAGACCAAAGACCACCCCAAAGTTCCATTGCCCTTGGACAACAAAATCTTGCTGTTCCTCCAGAGAAATAAAACACCCCTGTCATAAACTCACTTCACCACAGTCAACATTTTTCCTATTGCAGGTTGCTTTTGGTCAAGTCCTAGGACTACCAGCTTTTTCTTTCTAAAGACCTGCACTCAATCTTCTAGCTGAACTTGAATTGACTACAGATTGCCCCATCACAGTCACAAGAAAAGTGAGTGAAATTGGGGGTACTTTTGACTTCCTAGGCTTCAGGACAGTGAACAGGCAAGCCTTAGGAGAGTCAGGATCTAGATGTCCTGTCTTTCCCCTCAACCTCCTATTGCTTCTCTCCAACAACAAATAGAGTTGCGGCAAGTTGTGTAATGGTATCTGAGTTTTTAAAGCGGGTTTCTGACCACCT
>VZTY01018233.1:15218-29918 GCA_013400935.1 Turnix velox | reverse complement strand
TAGAAACAACGGATGGAAATTGGAGGGGGATAGATTTAGACTAGACATAAGAAAGAAATTCTTTACAGTGAGGGTGGTGAAATACTGGAACAGGTTGCCCAGAGAGGTTGTGGATGCCCCCTCTCTGGAAGTGTTCAAGACTAGGCTGGACAAGGCACTGGGCACTGGTCTAGTGGGAGGTGTCCCTGCCTATGGCAGGGGGGTTGGAACTCGATGATCTTTAAGGTCCCTTCCAACCCAAACTATTCTATGATTCTATGATCTCTTTCCACTTCTGTCCTTTATCTGGGTCTGCCAGCAATTATCCATCCTATAAAACAAAGAAACTTCCACCAGCCTTCCACCTTTATATTTAACCTAAAGGATTTGGGAAAATTGGAGTGGTTTTTTCCCATTTTGAAAGTGAGAGAAATAAATAAACTTTTATTACTGTATTGTTTAAATATAATAATTTCCAATGTAAATAGCTCTGTTTTTCTCCTGCAGCAAGCTTTTATCTGGGGATGATTTATAAAAATATGAGTAAGACAAAAATTATCAACAAAAACGTCAGTGGGCTATTCTCTTTTCCCCCTCATGCTTTCAAGTCACAAGAATTTTCAATGCCAGAAGTTCTATTCTTCATCCTGGATGATTCAAAACTGCTGCATTCTTACAGGAGAAAACAAGAGTTTAACTTTCCTATTACATTTACTTTGGGTTGCTCCATGATGAAAAACAGCAAATAAAAGACTTACGCCACTGCAGTTAATTCTGAACAAAACTAGGAGAAATACTCTTAAAAACAGTACAACAGCTATTTTTCTTCTATTTTACATCTTTATTTCAAAATGCTTCCCATGAATCATTGTTCCTTACAAGTAGGAAGCAAGTGAAAGAAAGAATAATCAAGGAAATTATTCCCTTAACCAGAGTCAAATATTATTCCATAAAAGCATTTGCATGTGAAAAAAAAATGAGTATAACTACTTGAAATTACTTAGATCACACATATCAATATGGACATACCTAAGGCTGATTTGATTATTTTTAAAAATTATTTACTGAAGGCTCGGTGTACCCAAAGAAAATGTCTCTCAATAAGACTGAAAAACTACCAGTAACCACTGTGTTGAAAAGTTGAGTCTTAACATGCAGACTTTTACTGAGTTTATAGGTAATTTTTTTGGGTGAATCATGCTCAAATTCAATATTCTGACACTAACAAAATGAGAAGCTGTGAAAACAGTGAACATAACTTTGGATGATGAATCAAAAATGCCTTCCAAGCAAATACTTATTGCTGTTTTTAAGGTTAAGCAAAAACATTTTTATTCATAAAACCAAGCAAGAATCACAGTGTTGCTTCAAGCCCTTTGCAACTTAAACTAAAGCATTAAAAACAGGGAGCTTGCAGACGCCACCACAGACTTAAAGTTACTCAGGAAAAGAGCCCCTGAAGTGAACTTTGAAGCTAGAAAACACCGTGTCATCAAGTCCCTTTGAACATTGTCTATACTGAGAGAAGCTTTTCTATCTGAAAATTAATATGTAAAAATACTTCAAAAGATGTTGCCAAAACTATTGCAGAGAAAAAGTGTCCAAAGGTTTTAGAGAAGCATGAAGAGTTCTTATGAGCAGCAAAAATTTGTGAAAATACAGAGCAAATATTTGACATTTGCAGTCCACCAAGTCGACTACTGCCTACTACAGAATTCTACCTATAAATAAATAAATAAATAAAATCAAATAAAGTTTCTGTTAAGTAAATTTTTGTCATTAGCTTGGCATTAAAAGAATTTAATGAAGATACGCTCTTGTATATATTCAAATTTAAATATTCAAAGTTGCCAAAGAATTTTAACATTTCAAGTAACATTTTCAGGCCTCATGAAGAAACATTCAGTACTTCCATGAGATTTCACAGATGCATGAGAGTACCAAGCTAGCAATAGATCTAACTACAGCACCTCAGTCAAAGCACATACAGAACCTCAAATAAAATCAACACACATAGTAAGAGATAACAATGAACATGGTTATTGTCCTGGAATAAAAGGAAGGTTGCTATTATTGAAGATGTACTATGTGATACTTAGTTAAACTAAATTAAGTCAAATTAGTTCAATGGATGGAGAGATACACATTTAAGAAAACTCAGACTGTAATATCCTCCTTAATGTTGGTTATTATTGGAAAAAGTTTACAGTAGACCTAATATGCAGCTAAACATAAACCCATTTACCTTGTGTGACATGACTTTTCTAAGAGATGAGACATCTACGTTCATGCCTACACACTTTTCACCTGTAGTCTCATCTCCACAACAGGCTGGATTATCTAAGAAGCTGTGAATTTGGAAACAGTGATGTACAAGCTTCCTGATAAACTGTGCAGAACTGAGGCTTTAAGGCTTCTTACACTTCGCTGCCTCTTTGTCAGCTTGCCACAGCTATTCTTAAAGCTTAACTGGACTCTACAGACCACATGGTCATGTAGTCAGTAAGCTCCTGGGAGACTGAAGAGCTAGAAAGCTCGTTTTGGGTAAGATAAACTTCCCGATATTTCAGAAATGGGGACCTTTTGGTGTTTCCCAAACAAATGCCGCCACCTGGTGTTCAGGTATATGGCTTGAATAGGCCTTGGAGAACGAAAAAAACAGGGAATGGATACAATTTAGTCACAGAATCATAGAATAGTTCGGGTTGGAAGGGACCTTAAAGATGATAGAGTTCCAACTCCCCTGCCATAGGCAGGGACACCTCCCACTAGATCAGGCTGCCCAGTGCCATGTCCAGCCTGGTCTTAGTAGCAATGCTCTTCTGAAGGCGCTTAAGTAATGATCTAAGTGGACTGCAAAGAGTAAGAAAACATTTAATACTTCAGAGTTTTATGTTATGTCTCATTATGTCTAAATCAAGCATGCCATACTAGCAATCTCTGACACTCCTGAGAGGGGTGATTATTAAAATAACTTTCAAACTGATCAGCTCTGTTAAAAGGGGACAAAATCACTTCCTTGCTGCAGGCACGCTAAAGACCCTGTGTTTCTAGAGACAGCTTCCTCATCTGACATAGCTTGTTATCCAGCGAATTCAAGGATGACTGAAAGATCAGCAACCAGCTTTAAGAGTTAGAAAGGTGATTCAGTGAACCAGCTTGAGCTTTAGCCAGGAGATGGTCCAGAAGGAGAAAAAAACTCCATTCCTCCACAGCAGTTTTCCACCAATAGAGCAAATCTTAGCCTAAATGCATTCATGTCCTGCAAATATACCTTGACACCAAAGTGACAAAAAGCAATCCAAAAGCAATCCACTGGTTACTGTTTATTTGTTTTCACACTCCTACATATGCATATCATCTAAACACACATATACATAGCATATAAATACATATGCAGTCTGTCATTTATTCAGGTATTATCCTTCACTCAACTAGCCAATTCCACTTGCCAGTTTCCCAATTCCAAACACACACACTACAGTTAACTTTTAATAAACATGCCTTCCAAAATAAATGGAATTTTATTTCTGGCTATGCATAGATGTACAATTTGCCAGGGCAAGGGGTAGATCCCACATTTCTAATTATAAAAAACAGACAGGAACTTAATGCTTAAATAATGTATGAAGGACAACAATCAGTATCAGATCAATTAAATTCATATACTCAAGAGAAAAACAAGGGATAATACTGCAAGAGTAGTAAATCCAGATGGTTTCTACTAATGTGCTTTTTAAACAATTCTAGCAGTTCTGAAAGTATAGTAGGATTCTGAAGAGATTTTGTCCCAAGTTTGTCTTTTTAAGGCATGTTCAAAAGGAAACACAACCCCTACTGCCGACATAAAAACAGTACTGACCATTATAATTAAATCTCTGAACTCCCTCACCACAATGAAGATTGAAATAAAGAAGCTAATTGATCTCAAAAAGACCCCAACCAACCCATTATACAACCAACTTTTCTAATCACTTAAGTATCAGTAAACAATTTTTACCAGGGTCCTGAGGAACTCGACCAGCTCTCCATGATGTGTAGAAAAAGGTCTGAGAGAACTAAAACTGCAGTGGTTTAGCCACTGCAGGCAGTCAGTTGTGCTTTGTAGTATTTCGTCACTACATATTTCATTTACTTCTGATTGCAGGTCTTTAAGACATTGTTCTATGCTGAAAGAAGCAAAAACAGGACTTTTTTATTATTTGGGGATAAAAGCATTTCATATATACCATATTTTAAAAACAAAACCTACTTCATATTATTTGCCAATTATAGTATCACTTGCCTTTCTGTTTTATAGACATGAAGTGTGATTGTTTAACTGCTCTCTAACATTTTCAAAGTTAAATAGTTTTGGCAAAAGAAAACAAAAAAAGACTAGAGAAGAGGATATGAGGAGTAGAAAAGAAGAACAAGAGGTGAAGAAATAAAGCAGGTGGAAAACAAATACAATTTTTAAGTATATTATAAGTCATGACAAAAAAAACAAACTAGAAACCTCTACTGAAAAAAATCCCCAACTTTTTACTGCTATTAGAATAAAGTTTTTGACTGTTTTCTGCAAAAGTTCTCCATCTCAAAGGATTACATTTTCATGAAATAGCATTTGGTGGTTGGTTTACTTCGCATACAGCAAGTATTTTTACTAAAAATATAATCTTTTTTGAATAACAAATCTTAAAAAATATCTTAAGTGCTACTAATCCATGTCAATTTGTAACAAGATATAACTGATGAAACATCATTCCACATATTACCCACTAACTATGCTAATAATTTAGTTCTATTTGCAGTACTGTTTCCAGGATGCAGAAGAAGCATTTATTTGATTTTTGTACTGTCTTTTCTCCTTAATGAGTGATTTGCATTTTATTTTTTTATAGGTGTTATGCAGTGTACTTTAATTTCCTACTAGCTTTCTCATCCTGATCAATGGCAATAAAGTAAATCAGTGTCATCCATACCATTGGGAACTGAGTCTCTTTGTTTGAACTGACATTTAAAAACAAAAACTGAAAAAATAAGCAAGCAATCACACTAAATTAAATTAAGTTCCGAGACAAAGAGTAGTTGCATTTTCTTTTTATTTTTAAGTTACCTAAACCAAGCACAAAAGAGAAGTGTACCTCAGAGTGCCGTCAAGACTTATCACCTATAATATGCTTTGCTTTATTCCTTTTATTTCTTAAAAACACAATGCTAAATAATAACAAACTGAATATGAAAATTGCATCAACTACAATTACAGAATGCAAGGATGAACATAAGAATCTAAGTGCTTAATGGTAGCATTTTGAATTTCACAAAAAAGCCCAATACCTCATTTCCAAAACTGTGACTATGAGGCTTCTCAAAAAAGTTTCACACACGTTAAGCAGATCATTTTGAAGAGGTAGTTATGTATACAGTTAACTGTATTCATTAAGAATTGTAGGCATAATTGTTTGATGCTTAAAAGGCATGATGCAAATCATTCAAAGTCTATCTATCAAACTGAAGCCAACACATTCTACAGCTGTTTTCAGTAACAACAAATATATATATAAAAAGGATGGCCGGTAAAACACTAAAGTTGAAGCAGAAGTTTAAAGACCTTCCTGAGCATGATGAGTTAAAGTCCACTGAAACAATTATCTTCCCAGTATCAAAGGATCTCATCAGAAACACAAAGCACCTCCATGAAAAACAATCACTCTCTGCCTGTGCCCCACTCAGGTTCCTGATGTGATAGGTTCAGCTATGAATACAAATTCCAAACTTGACAAAAGATTGGCATGTATCCCTTTAACTTGTGAAACTCGTTCAGAGGACTTTGAAACTGAATGCCTTGTACATACACCTAGACTCCTGGGACACCATGAAAGGCTTTTACTGTGGTGTGCTGATGTGCCTTCTTCAATCATACCCAATAGATTACAGCATTTTGCATTGCAAAAGGGACCACTGTTGTCAGTCTGTGCCAGTCTGCTTCAATTAGGAACCAGTTGTTACACTCGTTTTGACAAAGAAATCTGTGTGCAAGCCAATAAACTACAAGCCATGAATAGGCTACAGCCTTCTGAAGACCAGATATTTTAGTAATTTGTCCCACCAATGATTAGGGGATTAGGTAGATATATTTCAGGGGCCCTCCCTTTCAATGATGTTGCAAATCATGGTAAGTCTGCTCATTTTATTTAATCCAATAAACTAAGCAGCAAATTAGGACTGATACTTTTCATTAAATAAAAATGTTTTTATTATTTTACTTAAAACATACTGCAGGCAAACACGGTTTCAAAACATTGCTATTTCTTTTAACATTTTTGGTGACACTTGACATCATACAAACATGGTTAAGCACAAATAATTATTCCTTTACATGGATTTCATTATTAGATGAAATATTTAGGAAATTATTACCACTGGGAAAAACAATTTAGTCTGTACAATCTGAGTTTAGAAAGCAATTGCCTTGAAGAAAAGAATTCTGCCAAAGAGGATTAAAATTATTCTTGCTATGTTGGCTAGTATTTAAAACTATAATTTCATACCAATGTATGGAGAATGAGACTTTTATTTCCTTTTTAGAAAGAAAATCTGCTGCAGTTTTAAAAACTGTAAACAAAATGTACCATTTGGATGTGAAAAATGAACTTAATGTATTTGATCCTTAAAGGTACAATCACAAAAAGACAAAAAAGTGCTAAATTCCTTTTCCCCAAAAATAATCCTCTTTCATTAAGGTTTAATTGCTAATATATTTTAGGAAGTTCAGTGCGGGAAATATGCTCCTATTTTTGTGATAAATAGAGGTATCAACATTGGTGATGTCAAGTGAAACTACACAAATATGATGTGAGTTTAAAATGCCCAAATCAGGAAGACAACATCTGGAACCCAATAGAGAAATCAGATATAGCTCAGTGCTTCATGCTTTTTCCTGTGTTCTGTGTTCCATATCTGTGCTTTCTTAAACAACCTCTTAGAGTCTAAACTTCAATGACAAGCTAAGGTGTACAATTAATGTTTTAAGTGATCAGGTACCAATGTTAAGACTTCATTGAATCTAACCAGAAGGTGCTTAATCCCTATGGTGGAAATCACCCTGCTAGAACTACATTAAATACTGTTTCTGGTCAGAAGGAAGGCCCTCACTCATTAGAAGATGACAAATAAAAAAATTATACAAAAAAAAGATTTCTCAGAGTATAATTGTTGTCTGTAACAATCTGTGACACCAGTATTTAAATCAGACAGCATCATAACATTTAACATCCCTCAATTTTTTCTTCCACAGATAATTCTATTTTCCTTTGAACTTGTCAAGCTATGCAGATATAAACAGAATAAATAGCCACCATAACTATTAAATAAGGAGTGTATAAATCTCAAGGGAAAAAAAATTAACCTTGCTCTGTAACAAAGAAAACTGATATGCTTGTATGCTTTTTTGTAAAATTGACCAAATTTTGAAGAAAGCAACCTTTAGTACCACACAGAATGCATCTTTAACCTTTATGGGCACATTAGTGTTTGTAGTTGGTATCAATGATACCAATACACGTCTATCACTGAAACAGCTTCCCCCTTCTGCAGGTGAGAGTGGGGTGTTTTTTTGCATACTGAGTAAAGTTCTGTTCTGTTATCATGTCATCACTAGAGTGCCTTTCTAGAGTAGTCAATATCATGTGGTGAATATTTCTAGTGTAGAAAGAGAAATCCTATGTCCTCTTATCTTTGAAATTAATGACAGGTTTCTGGAATAACATAATTATGTGGAAAGATTGCTTTTAAAATGGTTGCATCAATGGACAAGCAGTTACAAACTAGGAACTATAATGGTACTGACATTATGAGCACTGTCATACAGACACATTATTTTGAAAAGCACAGTATCAAAATGATGGTTGCTGTCTCCATATATTTCTTTCCATTGCCTAAGATTGCTATGAGTAAGTTGGGAGATGATCTCTTAACTCCTTTCAACCTCTAACAAGAACTGTTTCCGTTTATTTCATATAGCATATGAAACAGCTATAAAATGACAATGAGACTGGTTAACTTTAACTGCTAAGCTATAAAGTGGAAGTATCTTTAAGCCTCATGTTACTTATGCTTAAGATCCTCACATTCATGGAGATCTGCTTTTAGAGCCGGAGTTTGCAAGTCTGCTAATAATAACACACAGAACTAAATTAACAAAATGAAATAATTATTTCCACTGTTTTGTGAAGAGTGAAGCATGAATATAATACTACTTTGCCATTAACATGTATATGCATTAAAATGCTTGACTTGTAAAGGTACAAGACATTCTAAACAAAACCCAGTCATATCATTCAGAAGCCTGTTTATAGAGATGATCTTGTGCACACTCCAAGTAATAAGAAATCTTTGCCTAAGACTACCCCTACTACAGTTCCCACAAGCATTTTCTTTGTTACCCTTTCTCCCATGTGGAAATAAATATTTTTTTCTATTTCATGAAAGCTGATTGCTATGAAATAAAATATTAAATAAAAAAATAAAATATTTCCTGTTGTCTACATAGAATTCTATGAGTGCATTCCTGATGCCTCAGCACCACTATGTGTTAATAAATGGCAATTTAACCACAAATATAAATAATCTATTTGAAAGTAATTTTTAAACCATTAGATACAATCTAACATAAAAAGATTCACACAAAGAATGACTCAACATCTTCATCTTGAAAAGAAATAAGAGGTTTCACTGAAAATGGCTATTTGTCATCTTGCTTTTTCCTGCTATGCTTATGATAAAGGGCATTAAAACTCCTAGTTCCATAGGATTTCTGAAACTGGGGGGGGGGAAATTAAGTTACTGCAGTTCCAGACCTATAATATTTATGCTGTTCCATTCTGGTCTTTCTGATCATCAGCTTATGTTTTCTGGCATGTTGATTTTCTTACTCCCACTAATCCAGCTGCATAAACAGATGAAATTCCTTCTTGTATTTTGTATTCTTTATGAAGGTTACACCAACAGCAGAGAAAAAAGTTAGCAAGTAAAGCTGCTACTGCTAATACTACAGGTTTTGTTACTAGCTCATATTTGTATAGAAGCTGACTTTGTTACATAGTTTGACTACACTTTTTTATTTGTATTTTGTATACAAATTCTATTAAAAATAAAATAAGACAAATAAAAATGAAGTTAAACATGCTTTTATATGCAGATATATGATGGAAAGACTAACTACAAAACCTTTATGTCTTTAGAGAAATGCCATTATGACAAATAATATATTGATACTTGTTTTTAAATTATTTAAAGAATGAGTCTGAAAGTTACAAGCTTATTATAAAGCTGAAATCCACTTCTTTAAATTTTGCATATGGTTATCTTGGGCCTTAAGATGTAAACAAATATGTAATTCCTATGTCAAGGCCTTTATAGTCTACTCCATATCTCTAAAATAGTTACTTAAAAAACATACCAGCTGAAACTGTAATTATATTGTTGAAACCAGAATGAAAAATATATGACTGGTGCACCTTAGTGAGAGAAACTTATCAGTTTAACATTATCAGGACCATCAGTTCTACCTGAAGCACTACAAATATTTAATTTCTAGTAACAAAGATCTAAGATAATTTCATCCACAAGACCAAAGCTTTGCCATGATAAATTCTTTCAGAAGACTGGCAGTGAAACATAGGAGTATTTCAGTTCTATTGACCAAAACTTGATAGTGAAAAATATAGGCTAAAAAAACCCTGTCGTGTGTAGTCTTCTGTGAAATGCTTTCACAGATGTCTGTTGCAGCTAGTTAACTACCAAAAATACTGACACAATTGCAGTCACTGTAGATTAGAGTTAAGCAACTGTGTTTCTATTAAAACAGCCAAATTCTGAAAAACTGTGCTGTCCAGCTAGCAAGCTGACAAGAACCAACTGTCCTTAATTCAGTCATCCTGCAAAAAGCAACACAGGCTGAACAGAAATAACAATATATTCCTTCTTCAGTTTAATTACTCATTTATAGCCCCTACAGATAATATTCTGTATTTTAGATTTTGGTAACATTGTTCTAATATGTTTTTAAGTACTAAGCTATCAACTAAATAGTACAGAAATGCACATGGATAGTAATCAAGTTGCATTCACAGAGGAGTTAAATTTTTTGTACAACTTTCATAAATACTAGGTATGAGGAAAACTGGTAAAATCATCAATCTTATTTCTCTATTATGAGCCAAATTCTGTCAAATACTCAAACACTACTGGGATTTTGGATGGAAATACCAAGATTTTCTAATTCTCTTCACCAGGATAAACCAGGATTTTCTTCAGAATAAAAAACGACACCTGTTGCACATCTCAGTTTAAAACCACGTTTCTAAGCAAAAGAGTAAAGTTACCATCAAAGCCTGAAAAATGTCATACTACTTTCAATATAGTTCTATAATACTCAATTTAGGGATCCTGTAGGTTGCTGAAATAATGACTACAATTTAGACAGAACAGTTATGGAACAAGATGCAATGATTTAAACAGTAAATAGCCCTGACCTCACCATAGCCCTTCAGAAAAGACCTTCATCAAGGTCACTGTTAATTAGATAGAGGGTCAGGCTGAATGTCATAAGATTGAAGCAAAATTAAGCCTTTATAAAAAGCTTCAAAATATAGTCTCCAGCATTTTGTGGATATGCACTTATTAGTAAATAATTCAGTTGAATTTTGAGTGAGTATTCTCCTGAAGAAGACCTGCAATACTTCATACATTTGTGCAGCCTCACAGAATCTACTGTTAACTTTCAACCACTAAAAGGCAAGCAATCACTCACTGAAGGAAGAACTTCATACACACACACAAAATCAGCTCCTTGCTGGTTCTGAAGATATGCACAATAAGCTCATTATCAAACTCTTTACCTTATTTCCTCCTTAGAAATACTAAATATCAGCTGAAATTATAGTTCAATGAATTGCTCAAATATCAACTCCTACTAATTCTTAAAATTTCAATTAGGAAAAAATATTTCCAAAGACTCAGTTTCCTGAAAAGCAAGTGTGAAGGGAAAGACTGAAGACCAACGACCACTCTGATGAAATTATGAATGTAACTTCATCCTTTAGAATAACCCAGGATGATCACTGCACATAGAACTGGCCAGCAATGACAGTAGCTTTTGGAGTTCACATTGACCTGCTTCTATAAACTGGTGTAAAAACAAAGTTAACATTCAAGTGTAATAAAAGGTTTGTTATATAATAGTGAACTAATTAAACACTCCCTTTAAACTTACAAATAAAACAACTTCATACAGATGCTCTTTTTTTTGTGTGCGTTACAGCATCAAATAGAATTGGTACAATTCAAATATACTGAAGGTAATACCACTACTGGAAAGCATATCTGATTTCTTATGTCACACAATTTCATAAAAGCTATTCAGTAGGAAGGCAATAAATGAGATAAATGAGCATTCAAGTGATTTCCACACTTTTGCATCATAATTTTTTTCACAATGTTTTATTTTAAAAATATATATATACAAGCTGTATACTATTATGTTTATTCTCTGTGGTATAATAAAATAATAAATCTATCTGATGAAAAACGGATTGTACTCCAGTTACATCACTATAGCACACAGAGCTGCCCTTATCATACCACTTATAAAGATCAAAGGTAAATTGAAAATTATTTCATTCCATGCTACCTCTAATATATTAGCAATAAAAGGACTCCTTTTAATTTAAAAGTCATATCAGCTGTTGCTTATCTTTCTTTGAACTCCTTCCCAGTCTCTGGAACTCACATAATGACAAGAACAAAACATCTCCTGGTAACTGCAGGGCTATGTTCTGATATTCCTTCTAAAAATTAGTTTAAAAACTAGCTCAAGTTCCAATTCAAAGAAATATAAAGCTTTTTCTAACATGCTTTGCTGTGTACCATAGCCAAATCCTGTGATGGTGTTAATGTAAAACGTAATATATATCATTAACTGATATAAAGTACCATTGAATGGAACAAATAGGTGGCCTGCTTTATCTTAGTCAGTTGTTTTCTCAACCAGCAGCATATGTTTTTCAAACTTTAAAAACAAAGACAGTGGTAAAGTCTGCATTCCAAAGACTCATCTTGATAACAGTCTTTCTGAGTATCAGGCTAGCTCTGCATAATGACGACAAACTCACTTTTATCTGGTAGATGAAGAGGTGACAAGACCTAAAAAAAAATGCTTAATGCTGTTTCTTCCCCGATATACAAGAACACATCAACTAAAAATTTAAGTGCCTATAACTCTGCTGTGACTTCAACTAGGCTAAAAAACTAACTTCAACTACAAAAAGGCCATCTGTTGTTTTATTTGTAAGTTTTAAGGGAGTGTTTCATTCATTTGCTATTACATAACAGAGCTATTATCACACTCAAATGTTAGCCTTATTTTCACAGTTTATAGAAGCACATGAGTATGAACGCTCAAAACTATTGCTGGCCAGTAAGAATCTCCACATTTCATTGCTAACAGCTGGAAAACTGAAATATGAAATGCAATAGTCCACAATGGCACATTTCCCAGATCTTTACTCTCAGTGCTACCCTGGGGTTAATACTTTGGCAGTCACATTTGCAAACACCTGATTTTTCAATTAAAAAGCTCAAAATGTGAGACAACATAAATTGAAAGCCTGAAAAATTACTCACCCCAGCACAAGCAATATAACAATAATTCTGAGATTAACCCAATCAGTTTTCAGTGATACAGCAATAGCTTATTTCTGCTTATCAGGAAGTTGTTTGGGAGCAGACAAAGGCTTCTCACAAACACGGAATTGATTAAAATTACAGAATGTTAAAACAGAAGTCATGAAGGATTTTCTTGGAAATCATACAACTATACAATATGCAGTGTTATCCAAAGATGAGCATTTTTAATATCAAATACAAAATTATGTTATTTGTTATATTTTTAATGGGACAACTAGTTTATTTGTTTGCAAGCATCTTTCACACATCAAAGTATTTTAAAGGTACAGAACAGTTAATCCACAAACACATACACTATTTTTCAAGTAAGGCACAAAACTTTGAGGCAATTTTTTTGTAGTATGCAAAAAAAATCCAAAAATGAACTCTTTTAGTACTCCACTGTTTCTATAGCAATGATTTGTGGAAATCAGTACATTAAAAAGATATGTACAATGCATTGCAAAGTGTATCACAATGTATTACAAAACAAGTGGAAGTTAGCAAATCTTGTATTACAGCATAACACTTTATACTGAAAAAGGTAAAATAATGGCATTTAAGATTATACATATTAATTTACATGCTTTTTCTACTTCCACTAGACATATACTTAAAGAATATACTGAGTTCAAATTTTGTTATTTTCATATAATTCTGTGGCTTTTTCAGTGAGAAAAAATTCTATCTCTTGGCTGTAGAAAATATAACTGTCACAAGAATACATCTTTTTTCCCCCACTATCATGTCTATTGCAATAATTCCTAAGATAAAGATGACTCAACTGTTAAAATACTATACAAAAGTATTACAAAATCATATGGTATTAAAAACTTGTTAAATGATCAATTGATTAAGCTGAATTACTATTGAAGTAATAATCAGAATTTTAAGCTACAACTAGAAGACGAAGTAAAGCACTTTTCCCTAAATATAATGTCTTTCACTAATATTTTGGATACAAATAGAATACTTGTTACCTAGAGGAATTCTTCTTTATTTTCTCATCAAGATCACTAAGGACTTGTTGAAACTCCAATTTCCCAGGAAGGACACTTAACAAACAGTCTAAATTGGAAGAATCAAGTGAATATTCGCCTCCCCACTCCATTTTCAGGAGCTGTAAAACAGATACAGAAAAAGAGATTAAATTCAGAGTATCAATATGAAAATAAACAACATTTTGTTCTTTGCATGCCCTTTGTACTTGGATTACTCAGGCAAATATTTATGTAGGAGGTAAAAAATTAGTTGAAACCAGTGTTGAAAAGCAAACTTTGTGCATCCTTCTGAGCAGAATGCTCTAGAAAGGGCAGTTCTAAAATAAAAGTAGAGACAAATGTCATAGTATGCTGTATATTTTTGGCTTGAAGAGACCAGTTCTTTTCCCTCAATCACAGCAGTAACTTTTTAATTTTTTACTTTTTCTTTAAGATTAAGAAAGAAAATTTTCCTTATTATAACTGGAAACTACAAAAATAAATACATTAAGGGTAGAGTTGGAAATAAGAAACATCACTAGAAATAACCTGAACATAAATATACAGTACAAAACAATATAATGTTCCAGAAAAAGATGTGTCATCTTGCTTTGCACACATTTAGATCAAGAAATGCTTCATCAAAACACAGGTCAAATCCATCAGCCTTCTCAAACTAAGACACTAAATCTCCTGCACCTTTATATCTTTGTATATTCCTGCTTTTTTTTTTCAGCATTCCCTCTTTTGAGAAGTAATGGGGTTGATGACTACTACCTACTTTGGTAAATTTAAAAGGAGAACTGGCTTCAACAGATGCAGAGAAAGCAGAGGTGCTAAATGAGTTCTTCACCTCGGTCTTTACTGGTGGCCAGGATACTAGTCTTTTTCACTTCCCTAAGCCCTACATCCCCAAACCTCTATGTGGGGACCAAGGAGGTAAATCCCTCCCCACTGTAAGGGCAGAACAAGTCTGAGAGTGCCTCCTTAGACTGAATGAGTACAAGTCTATGGGGCCAGATGGCGTGCATCC
>VZTY01018233.1:0-13992 GCA_013400935.1 Turnix velox | reverse complement strand
GGGGCCCTGGGCAACCTGATCTAGTAAATGTGTTTGTTTGGTGGCCATGCTAGGCAGGGGGGTTGGAACTACATGATCCTTGAGGTCCCTTCCAACCCGGGTCATTCTGTGATTCTGTGATGACAGTGATGTTTTGCTACTGAAGTTAAAGAAGAAAAACATTTAAAGTGGAGACTTCTTAGCCACCAGTAAATTTCATGTCTATTACTTAGAAATTCACACTATTCATATTGCATTTGTAACATGACGAACAAACATAACTATTCAGATACACACAAATTCTTAGGCACAAAATATAATAAATTAATAAATATACTACTTCAGTTACAAGCAATACTCTTCCATGAAGCAATTACAGTGTTAGCCAGAAATTTATCTAGAGGCAATACTATTAAAATAGACTGAGAGGTTTTCTAAATGAGCAGTCTAAAAGACACATGCTCGAAAATAGCATCAGATTAAGAAGACTGGTCAAAATGAGAACTGGAAATTTCTTCAGCAAAATTGACACTATTGATTCTAGTTTTGTACTTTCAAAGCCAAGTTAGAATAAACATGAAGGTCTTTTAATGACCAGTGTCTCACACACCAGAAACATTTCATTCCCTTAAATTCCCTTAAATTCTCAGAAGCATAGTCCTTTCCAAATAAAAATTCAAAGAATTCCAACTTTTTGGATTGTACCTGAAACTCAGTCACACTTCTGTTTAAAATGTTTCTATGTAAACCAAACACTTCAAGGGAAGAACAGTCTTTGAATATAAGACTGAAAGCATTTTAACAGATGTTACTGCAATTAAAATCACTGTAATTAACAGGAGAAGTTAGAAAGCACTCTCACAAATACTAGAATACTTGTCAGCCTCTCTGACAAAAAACACCAGGCCAACTGCGGGGGTTCTGCAGAAAAACATTAAACTGCACTTTACAGAACTGAGATAAATGGAATATCAAAACCACATTTTGCTCCTCACATAAGATAGTACTAATGTTCAGACATGGTCACAAAAATTCTTTTTTTTTTTTCTTTAAAAATACCTCAGACTTTATATAGACTTTAATGCTGACTCCATTCAATACCTGTAACTCAAACAAAAACTCTCATTGAAGTATGCCTGCAGACCAGGAAATGACTGGTGCAGAAATAGTAAAACAAAAATAGTAACAACGTGGAATGACCCAGAGTTTTCACCGAATTACTGCACAAAACTGTGATCTTATCTTTCTTCCTAACTCTTTCAGCTGCAGGCTAGCCTAAAGGAGCTTGTGTTCCTCAGAAAAGTATCTGTGTAGTTTACAGACAACTTACTGTTTGCAAAATTCATCATATTAAAAATACCACCTTGTAAACATGAGAGCTCAGTTTTCATGTGTGCATTCCTTTAAGACCTCTATGTCACACTTCATCAGTTTACTCATCAAAATAATTATTGCTTTCAATCCTGGTTTATCAGGGAAAATGCAATATTTATTTACTCAATTTACAGATACTGGTTTTGATGGTCGACAGTAATTTCCTCATATGAACAGTAACATATGAAGAAGCAAAATACAAATGTGGCATTTCTCTCCTTTTACAAAAGACACTATTCATTTCCAACATAAATCATGAGCCCTTTATTACAGCAGGTAAAAACATGGTAAATACATGGTTCTGTTACTCCTTTATTTCCCTACAGCACTTCAGCCACTTCAGATTATTGTTTTGACTTCAGTGGGACAGCATCAAACATGGAGACAGGCAGACAAATTTTGTGTCACCGTTACACAGCACTGGGCAAGGGAAAAACCTGAATAAAGTTTTATCATCAGTTGATGTGGCGTGTCCTCCAAATCAACTGCCTAACTCTATGGAAAAATAAACAGCTCTAAACTTTCACAGACTTTCAAATGCCCTGTTTATATTCATGCAAACTCCAAGTAAACTAAAAAGCCACAGGATGCTATATATACTGCAGATCCAAAGAGGTTTGGTTTTAAATTCTGTAGCACCTACTTGAGCAAATTAAGCAGTAGATTTTCAGAAAAAAAAGACAAACAAATCATTAAGGTTTCAATAAAATTCAGAGGTAGGTTTTCATACACACACTAGTATGTATAAAATAATCTAGATAAAGTTAACTAAATCTTAACAGTATCCAGTACCTGAGCACTGACAAATATTTAATGGAATTAACAATTTTAGAGTGCCATGTGTAGGAAGTGATGTACACCTTGGCTACAAGGTCTTTATTCCCTATATTTCCAACTTGCTAAGGCAAGAATATGAAGAATATAGGAGAGTTTTATTCCAGAAGACTAAATAGTAACAATCTTTATTAAATCATCCCAAGTTAAATTAACAGAAGGGTAGAAGGTAGGAGGTCTTTATTCCCAATATTTCCAACTTGTTAAGGCTCAAATATGAAGTAATATAGGAGAGATTTATTCCAGAAGACTGAAAATTAACAATCTTTATTAAATTAACCCAAGTAATTATAACAGAAATGGTTTGACAAAGATCGGTAATTAAATACCAAGATTGTGTCTAATAGATGAAGAATAAAATAAAAAATTAAAACCTCTTCAATGCCATAATGATAGTTTAGCTTTGTAATTGGCTAAAAAAAATGTTTTAATTTTACCATAAATTCTGTTAGTCATCATGACCAGCACACAAGTGTAAATAAATCTCTTTGGTGGATTAAGAAACAGGCAGATTGATATAGTTCTGTTCAAATCACCTGTTTCTAAACCAGGATTCACATAAATCAAATCACAGTCAACTCCACAACTGCCTTTAAAACTCATTCAAGAGTTAAAGAAAATATGACACATTATTAATTTCATTCAGTTAATGCCAAAGTACAACTTTTTCTATTGTATAATGAGACACATCTTTCTGAGTACTTCAAATATTACCATTACTACATTTCAAGATAACTTTAAAATAATTACATTTTGAGCTTTATAATTATATGTTCACGATACTCTTTAACTATTGCCCAATAAATTTATTTAATTAGCAACATTTTTTCCACACATAATATTCCAAACTTCAGCATAAAATGCTTAGTTTATGTTCAATCCAAGCATCACAGCAATCTTTTTTTATAGACTGTTATTTTACAATGTAAATATCTTCAACAACATACGATTTTTACCCCAAGAGGTCTTAGTCCACCCATATCCAGGGCAATAAAATTATTTTTATTTGCAATAG
Source organism: Turnix velox (assembly GCA_013400935.1). NCBI lineage: Eukaryota > Metazoa > Chordata > Aves > Charadriiformes > Turnicidae > Turnix > Turnix velox. Next base: position 10,790 of record VZTY01018233.1, on the reverse strand, counting down.
TTTAAAGAGAGAATGTCAATGTACCTGTTATTTCTTAATAGGAATATTACAAACTGCAGCACTATATGGACAGAGAATTAGACAAATCATTAGAGCTTCTTCTGCTGATGCTGCTTCTTATCTTTCAGGAAAGATCTCTTTATTGCCCTAGCATCCTTGTAAAACTAATACAGGATAAGAGAATTGACAAGATATTTTATCACTCAGCTTACACTTTCAAGCCATCATCTGAACAATGATTTGCTTTATCTATCTTTAGTTGCACAACTGTTTCCAAGTTCTGTTCAATACAGAAGATGTCATCTGCAATTGCACAGCAGACAGCAACAGTGATGGCAATGGTTTGATAGTACTATTAGATGTGAAAGTCCTACAATTCTGGACTCTGAATATTTAAGGGTTTTTTTTAAAGATTATGCAAGAAATCAAATTAAAAATTATAATCTCTTGAGTTCAGCACTGACAAGGTAAAATCTCACACAATCTTCTGTGCTGAAAGTAATTTTAAAATTGTATCATTCTTTAAAATAAAGACTGGTAAAAGGAAGAAATTGAAAATTTTGTCTATAAAAGAACATAACCCATTTTTGGTTCTGCTAATGGGAAGGTATTAAAGACTTCTATTTTTAATTTTTCATTTGCTTTTCCTATTCAGCCATTTCTTGCACCTTATGGAAGCATATACAGCTTTTACAAGAAAAACACCACACAGCTCCCCCCGAAAAAAATAGTCTTCATGAGAAAAGTATTTACAAAATACTCAGAGTGCCACAGATAACTCTGAAACCACTTTTATTATAAACATCTTACAATGTTCCCCTGCAGACTTTTCACATTTGCTTTTGTCAAACTTACATTTATACGTTAATTTCAAACTCATAGTGATTATTTACTACACACATAACAAATTTTCCTTTATGCATTTCAAAAAGAGATCTCAGTACCTGTAACTAAATTTGTAACTGTACCAAACATAGTCTTGCTCCCAAATTCTGTCAGTATATGATGCAGCAAATAAAAGAGTGGGAATGAAGAAACACAGTCCTAGCTATGGATGATAAAGAAAGCTGTGCCTTTTATCTAAAGGTTTAATATCAGAATGATATCTCTGACCTAAGGCAGATATATCACATACTGAGCCATCAGTACTGCCTAAATCTTTGAAAGCTGGCTGGATGTATAGGCATCTTCCTATACTAAAAATCAGCTAGTATCAGTGATTTTTTCAAACAGCACATTTAGTATCAGTGATTTTTTCAAATTATATTGCTTAGTTCTGTTTTTCACACATCTTTACATGCAAAAATTTAAAACTATGATCCACATGTTCTCCCTATTGCCATCTCTCCATTCTTTGAGTTACACCAAATGAAATCTTGAGAATATAAAGCAAGGGAATCAGCAGTGCTTTTTTACATTTCCTGTTATATGGAACCACTAAGAGATGTTCAAAGATAAGGAGAGAATTCTCATTTGCATGAATTTAATCAAACACTGCTGGTCAAAGGAAGTGACTTCAAAAGAGGAGCAGACCATTTGGAGTTGCAAAGAAACTCCTCAGGAGTTATGTCTAAAGAAATGAATAAAGCATAACATGACTTCAAAACCTTCAGAAACAAAGAAATGGCCATTTTCTGAATAGCTCTTAAGTAAAATTGTCCTATGTAATCCTTGTCTCTCAGCTACTTACTCTGTAGCTGGAATCATGCAGTGTGCAAAATCCAAAATTCTGCAAAGAAGCCATTCTTATGCAAGAAGTACACAAACATTAAGCATCTTAATTGTGAAAATTCAGTGGCTTTTGCTACCTTACTTTTTACAGTTATTAAAATGATCCATGAGTCTCAAAAAAGCATGTGCCTTTTTTCTTTCCTCTCTCCTTTTTCTAGCAATTCTTAATAGGGACAAAAGAAGGATTCAACATGCCTCTTCTCACATAACATTGTTTTTGGAGCCTATAAACTGGTGCAATTATGTCTTCTTTAGAAATAGCTTAAGGCCTTACCAAAAAAAATTTCATAGAATGGTTTAGGCTGGAAGGGAACTTAAAGGTCACCCAGGCCCATTTCTTGTCCTGAGTACAGAAACTTCTCACCAGACTAGGTTGGTCAAAGCCCCATGCAGACTGGCCTTGAATTCATCCAGAAATGGTACAGCCACAGCTTCTCTGGGCAACCTGGGCCAGTTGCTTACAAACATCAAAGTGAAAAACTTCTTCCAGAGATCACATCTAAATCTCTCCTCTTTCAGCCTGAAGCCATTACTCCTCATCCTGTAATTATACACCTTTGTAAAAACTTCCCTACTTCTCCAACTTTCCTACAGCCCCTTTAGGGACTGAACAAGGCTCTAAGGTCTCCCCAGAGTCTTTTCTTTTGCAGGATGAATCCCCCCAACTCTCAGCCTGCTGTCACAGCTGAGGGCTTCAGCTCTTGCTGTGTGTTCAGTCACCATCATGACACTCATCTGGACCATCTCAAACAGGTCCATGTCCTTCTTGTGCTGCAGACTCCACCGCTGACACAAAACTCTGGGTTGGATCTCACCAGAGCAGCACAGGACTGAGATTATTATACTCAATAGTCCCATTTTCTGTCATTGACACATACAAACACAGTACAAAATCGTCTTCTATGCCTATGACTCCACCAATCAATCCCACTGCAAAATGAGATTTATGACACACTTGATGAATGATGGTTGCTTTAAAAATACTTTTCTATTACAAAAATAATTACCAATTAGCAGACTGAGGTAAATACTAGTGCACACACAAGAGATTCTTAGAATCCCAGTTATAAATATCCACTGTATGTTTTCTTACCATCCTTCTTTTTTTTTGACTAATGGTATTCACCAAGAAAATATACAGTAACCAGAATAATTTCCAAAGAGCATGTAGTATTTCAAGAATTTTCTACAGTTACAGCTGAGGACCATAAATATTGAGTAAATATTGCATACTGGTATGAGAAAATGCCTGAGATTAAGAATAATTTTCCCCAGAAAGACTGCATGGCACTGTGTTTCATCCTGAAGGACATGAATGTAACATTTCCCAATGTGTGAGACTAACAGTACATCCACTGCAGAATCACCTCTCCTTTCCTAGCAATAAGAGATGCCATATAGGGATAACCTGTGAGTTTTCACACTTCCTGTCACTTATAAATTCAGAAAAAACAGGCAATACTCTATAAAACTCCCAGAACTATGGTCTCAAAACCACCTGCCACAGCCTTCCTATCTCGCTTGTTGTTAATGTCTAAAATTTCACAGATTTGTAAGGAAGGAATCTTTTAACTGCTGGTTAAGAACCTAACACATACCATTTTCAAATAAAAATTTTAAGAAATATGCTTACTGTCTCTACATTAAATCATTCAAGTCTTTTCTTGCTTATTGGAAAAATCCTCCATTCTAACACAATACTCTTTGACAATGGTATATAAAGGAAATAAATCTGAAGGACTTTGAGGTCTTATAGTTCAGTAGATCAGACACAGAGCTGTTAGAATTTTAACAGGAAATAGTCTGCCAATGAAACTGTTGTAGTTAAAGAATTACAAAAAAGTCTGTGCCCACAGCTTTTAAAGGGCAGGCTGCATTTTAGTCTGTTCACTCCTGCACTTTTTATTTTCTCCCATTATTTCTCAATTTCACAGAATGTCAGGGATTGGAAGGGACATTGAGTGATCAATTAGTCCAATCCCTCTGCCAGAGCAGGAACACCTAGACCAGGTCACACAGGAAAGGCATCCAGGTGGGTTTTGAATGTCTGCAGAAAAGGAGACTCCGCAACCTCTCTGGGCAGCCTGTTCCAGTGTTCTGCCATCCTCACCATGAGAAAGATTTTTCTTATATTTCTGCCATTGCCCTGAGTCCTGCTGTAATATCTAATATCACTGAAAAGAGCCTGGCTCCATCCTCTTGGCACTCACCCTTTACATATTTATAAACATGAATGAGGTCACCCCTCAGTCTTCTCCAAGATAAAGAGACTCAGCTTCCTCAGCTGTTCCTCATAAGGGAGATGCTCCAATCCCTTAATTGTCTTTGTGTCTCTGCACTGGACCCTCAAGCAGTTCACTGTCCTTCTTGAACTGCATTGTGAGTTATGCCAAAAAAAAATTTAAACTTTTGATTCAAGAAATATTCAGAAAAACAAAAGGAAATTTAATCAGTGCTTACAGTTGTCAGCACAATGTTTCATATGATCCTCTGTATAGTTTAGTAAGAAGCTTTAATAGTAGTATTTGGGAGGGATGGGGAAATCTGTTACATTTACGCTATTAAATAAGCATTTAAATTGTGACTAAAAACTTGCACCCACTTAAGAGGCATTTCTATGGAGAGTTTCCTTATTTCATTGTTTCAAATTAATGTTTTTCAAACTCTCAGTTGTGAGACAGTGAACAATCTGCTCAGCATGGTGACAGAGCATGAAGTAGTGCTTGAGAGAGTCCAGCACAGAGCCACGAAGAAGGTGAAGAGATTGGAGCACCTCCCTTATGAGGAAAGGCTGAGGGAGCTGAGTCTCTTTAGCTTGGAGGAGAATGATGGGTGACCTCATTAATGTCTATAAATATGAAAAGCCAGAGTGTCAGGAGGATGGATCCATGCTCTTCACAGTGACATGTGACATATCTCCAATGATACTACTTGGGCCAGTGGGTACAAGCTGGAACACAGGAGGTTCCAGAAAATATAAGAAAAAATTTTTTCATGGTGAGAGGCTACCCAGAGAGGATATGGAGTTTCCTTCTCTGCAGACATTCAAAACCTGCCTGGACACCTTCCTGTGTGATGTGGTCTAGGTGTTCCTGCTCTGGCAGGGAGATTAGATTAGATGATCTCTTGAATTCCCTACCAATCTCCAACATTCTGTGATTCTGAAGTTTTGTTTGGCATAACTCAACTTATAATGGTTTCATGCCATGCTGCCTAAAACTCAGTGTACCAATAAAATACTACATTGTACCTTAGTACCCTGCATTTTATTCACCAATGTATTGGTGAATTTATTTATTTATTCACCAATGTATTTTATTCACCAAAGTATTTTGGTTTGAATATTCAACCACATCAAATTGCAAGAGAACAGCAAATCAAAACTAAATGATCTCAAAGATATGTGTATCATCTACCTTTCATCACTGCATAAGTGACAAAAGTGACATGATGCCAACAGTAACATCTTTCTCCACAGTATCTATAGCCTTTACTTCTTTAAAGCACAAATATGTGGAATGTAGGTTAAAATAAATTACATCCCATTCTTTCTATAGAAGTCTTTCCCATTTAACAAATCATCTTTTCATATTTTATTTGTCCACTCTTAACTTTTTTTGCATCCTTACTTTTCAGACTACTTCCCAGAGAAAATGGGGCTTTGTCTGTGTCCCTGTCTTTTTCCATTTTTTTCCCAGGTGCATTCCCTCCCCAGTTTCAGCTGAGTTTTGCAAAGCAGAAGAAGATACAAATATAGTAAATCAATCTTAAGTTTCAGGAAAACAGTTACACNGGGAACATGATAACACATGCCCTGCTGTGTCCTGATTTCAGCATTCAATGACAACAGCTATTACCACCTGTGTGGATAATCCTTATCCTGATTTGTGCTGTCTGGAGGTTTCTGGAAGCAGGGACATTCCAAAGACTTGTTTCAAAAAGAAAAACTGTGATAAGTGAACAGGGCAAAGTGTGAATGAGAAATGAGCACTATGAGACTTACACCTTCGGTAAAGGCATCTACTAGCTATGGACTGCAGATGTCTAGATCAGGCAGTTGGAAAATATCTGACCAAATATTAGGAAATATCTCCAAAAGGCTCCCTTATTGTCTGACTTCAGGAAAATGAATGTATTGTTCAGGAAAAACTGAGTTGCAGATAGGATGCTTGCTGTTTGGCAGATGCATCACATCTGGATTGTTTTAATCATGTGAAACACCTCTGACAAGCAGTAGCAGAAAAGACAGTCTGATGGAGACACTTTGACACAAATGTGTCCAAAGTTCTTTTAAGCATTGATGACCAAGTTTTGCCACATCCAGGTGTGTCAGTTTTACTCCTCTCCTCCTCATATCAAGGAAAAAAATGTGACACTATCTGTGGCCCTTCAGCTTTTGACTCAGCTAGGTGGCAAGTTCTGTGTTAAAATGCTGAACATGAATGTTAAAAGTTAATGTTAAATGCAACATGAATGATCAGTTGCAGTGCAGTTGGGGAGATCTCAGCACACTCAAGACAGTGTTTTGAAAAAAACCATAGAAGATATTTCCTGACATCAAACCTCTTTGAAAAATGACAGCTACTGCACTCTGAGTGGCCTGGACACTGAACATGGACCTCATCAGAGCAAAGTTCAGGATGTGGGCTATGATTAAATGTGGAGGTTTGGCTTCATTAGGTACTTCTGAAACCTCACTCAGGATGAAAACCTAACTGAATGGCATGCATCTTTCTGCCCAGTCAGAAAGATGTTTCTCCATTAAATCTCAGAACCATGCCTGAGCTGCTGGCTAAGTTCTCAAAACATTAATTTGCATACTGCAGCCTCATGCTGTATAAGGAGTAACTCAGAAACAAGAACAGAAAAGAAAGATAAGTCACCAAACATTTGAGAAAATAATATAAAAACGTGTGGAGATTGTTCTTTAAAATAACGAGAGAATTAAATGCCAAAACTGCAAAATCCTCAAGTCAATAATGTGTTTGAGAACAGTATCACCCAGCCCCACCTGGAGTAATGTGTTCAGTTCTGGAGGCCTCAACGTAAGAAGGATATTGAGCTGTTGGAGCATGTCCAGAGGAGGGCCATGAAGATGATCAAAGGGCTGGAGCAACTGCTTTACGAGGACAGGCTAAAGGAGTTGGGGTTGTTCAGCCTGGAGAAGGGAAGGCTCAGGGAGAACCTCAAAGAAGCTTATCAATACCTGAGGGGGGCCTACAGAAAGGCTGGGGTAGGACTTTGTAATAGGGTATGTGATGGAAGGACTAGGACTAATGGATTTAAGTTGGAAGAGGGGAGATTTAGGCTAGATACAAGAAAGAAATTCTTTACAGTGAGGGTAGTGAAACACTGGAACTGGCTTCTCATGGAGGTTTTGGATGCCCCTTCTCTGGAAGTGTTTAAGGCCAAGCTGGACAAGGCACTAAGCAACCTGATCTAGTGGGAGCTATCCCTGTCTATGGCAAGGGAGCTGGAAATAGATTATCATTAAGGTCCCTTCCAACCCACACTATTCTATGATTCACTGTTTTACCAAACAATCCCAGGTACATAGTGGCCAAAATGTTTAATACATACAGTATGAGAAATGGGAGGGCATAAATGCAAGGATATCACCTTTAACTATATTGCCAGCAAAACCTGGTCCTCCAAGTCTCTTCCTCAGGAATTCTACCTCTTTCAGCTGACAATCAAAAGACAAATCTGGGTTGCTGTGAATAAAGACTGGTGATTCAAGGAGTTCTGCCTTAATCATCAATGAAGTTGGAAGATACATTATAAATAATGCAGAAAATTTTCTGGTTAAAGCCATGTTCTTCATCACAGAAATTCCTATGCAAAGTTGGATAAATAATAAAAACAAAAATGCCATTCTGTGACAAAGGCTGTTACTCATTTCCTAGGTAATTAAAATGAAAAATAATTATGTCACATTTCTAAAAGTCATCATGTGAATAAATACTTGGAATACAAACAAGATCTTAAAAAAGGCTACAAAAGACATTTTTAGATTGCACAGTTTCACTGTTTAATTAATGAATGGAGAGTTTTTAATTACCAAAAAGGAGCAATATTTCTTTCATTTCTGCTTTCTAAGATGGTTATTAAATACATTGTTCACTCTCAACATTGATACATTCTTCAAAAGATCTTTTTTCCAAGATCTTTGGAATTAAGTATTACACAAAATGAGAAAGGGGGGAAGAGGGAAAGGGAAGAAAAACAAAAGGCAGTTGTAAATTTTCTAATTTATTTCTCCTGTTTTTATTTTTTCCTCATTAAGTTTGCAGAATTCTTAAAGCCTGCACACTAAAAGGGTTGTATTTTGTCACCTGAAATTATATTGAGTGCATTATTTATTATATTGTGAACATTTTGTGTAATAATTCGCATGTCAAATTGTATTAAATATTCAACTTTTTGTTAACAGTGGTATGTTACTACCAATTTTTTCAATTTTCACTTTTTTCATAAAAGATAAAAGCGAGGCACGGAGAGGCAACTTTTCTTTGGAACTCCTGTATTATATAAGAAACAGCACATGACTATAAACAAAATTTAAGCCATTGTCATATAGATTGTACAAATAAACATTTTTTAGATATTTAAGAACTTTAAAAATAAAACCAAACCCAAACCTGTTCTAAATAAAATGTCATTGCTTTCTCACTTCAAAACCCTATGATGCCACACTGACAGAATTATCCAATCACACTAGTTGTTTTTATTCCTCAGAGTTATGAAATCTTTTAAATCATGCCACTTTCTTCACAGGCAGTTCAGCTCATGTGCTGCTGCAAACCTGCAGACAGCAACCTGAACAGGCAAGAAAATTCCCAAAAGCCCAGGTTTCTCCCCTAGCATTTTCTCAGCCACCACTTAGGGCTAGACTTAAGTGTTATCTGAACTACAGATAAACAAGACAATTTACTACAGTTGCCAGTTAGAGGCATTAAGGATAGCTCAGATCTTTCTGTACTGGACTTCTGAATACTGGAAGTCCACTTGGACATAATCTGGATACTATACTTACAGGTAATATATAAAAATAAAGAAAAGTTAGATAAACTATAACTTATAAACTATTTTTCACTTTTACATATTTTTTTTTAGAATTATTAAATGGAGCAAACTTATTAACAGTTTAAATTGAAAACACCAATTGATTATTTTATAAAAATATCTGTTATGTTCCTGTTCCAGTTCTGGTTCCAGCTTTTGGGGACCTTTATCTCCATTTTTTGGGAGATGTCTTCAGGGTAAGATTTCAGGCCCCTTTCCTCACATTTGGCTGAATTAATCTTTGAAAGGGTGAAAAGCAGGCTTCTGCTAATCACAAATACTGGCATTACACGACCACTTTTTTTTTTTAAAGAAAATTAAGAAAACACACCTTTCCCACAAATGAAAGTCCTGCATTAAGAGTGAATTACACAAGGAAAGCTGTCTCAGCTGTTTACAGAAATACACATTTCAGTAGGAACTGAACTAACCTTTGCCAAAACATAAACACATGAATTTAAAATCTTCTTTTCATTAAGTGTTCTATAAGGATTTTTTTTTAATTTCTGCACTTGGAGGTACTTGACCATGAAGCATTTAAACAACACCACCTCTGAATGGCAACAGAGAGATACAGAAGTAAAAATGTGGCCAGTACTTGTAAACATTTGAAAGTTGTCTCGCAGCTGCAACTGACTGTTCATCCCACGCAGCAAACCCACCTCCAAGATTTCAAGTGCTACATAATATTTCCTCACACTGAAAAGAGACACAAAGTCACTAAAACAGCATAACAGTCCTGTAGCATTCTAACACTAACTGCAACTAATCTGTGAAACTGTTTGTTTTATGAAAGTCAGCTGAACAGCTGCATGCAACTCCAAAGGAAGAAACATTTGGACAACCAGGTCGCAAGAAAATATGTGCACACAGGAAAACAAGTTAAGAGAAAAGAGGAAACATGACGGATTTAACCAGAAGGATCTTGCAGAATAAAGGGAAGTTATGTCTGGTAAAACAAGTCTTGATCCTAAAAATACAGTATGTTCAGAAGAAATAAGATCTTCCCAGCGTCTTTGAGAAGGGTACGAAGCACAAAATATAAAGGAATGTGGGGGAAGCTGCCTATCTGTTTCATGCTTTCTCTCATTAATAAGCTCAAAGCTGGCTGCTTCCTGCTTCAGAAACTAAAATTACCAACGACCCAAGACAACAGCAGTTGTGCAGCTTCAGCTTAGTGGTATGGCATACTCCCAGTTCACAAAAAGCTTATGCTAAGGATGAACTTTTTTAATCTCAGTTGTTATCAGTTGTCATCACACAAGTACTCTAATTTATTGCTTATCATTATTATTAAACTAGGATAGCATTGCTTCCAAGAATGAAACTGGCCTGAGTTATCTGGCTTTTATCAACACAGCAATGTCTAACTCCCTAACTAATAAATATAAGCATAATTATATTCAGCTGCAGAACTCACACTCTTTCCATTCCTAGTTCTGCTACATATTACTAACTCCAATATAGAGCAGGAGCTGGGTAAGTTACCTACTCCTGTTCTTAAAACCACATTAAAATAGGAATAGTATTTCCTTCCTCTCCTGAACTGTGAGCTCTTCTGATTAGGGACTGTTCTTTACTATGCCTAGCATCACCCATAGCTGAGTGAGGACCTCATGCTGGTAGACAGTATTTCCATCAAAACAGAATAAAGCTAATCTAAGTTTTAGTTAGGACAAGGACACACTTCTGCAACCACAAAACCATACATCTAATTTCTTGTGTGCAAGTAGCTAGCTATTTTTACATCCCTTTAAGATTGTCCTGTACACATATATTCAATTCTCTCTCACTTCAGGGGCTATTTCAGGGGTGGTAATCTGTATTCCACATTTTCTGCTCCTGCCCATGTAAGGGTCTGGCACCCTCCTCTCACAAAGCAAGCTTTGTGTGCTCCATTATTGCAGCACCTCCTTTACCAGTATCCCCACACTGTTCTCCCATGACTTCTTTCATAAGTCTGCAAAAAAACTGAACTGTGTCCAGTTCTGGAG
>VZTY01018230.1:81421-147091 GCA_013400935.1 Turnix velox | reverse complement strand
CTTTCCTATGTCAAGTCCAAATCCACCCCCCTACAGTTCACATCCACCGCCCCTAGTCCTCCCATCCGACATCATACCAAAAAGTCCTTCCCCAGCCTTTCTGTAGCCCCCCCAGGTACTGACAAGCTCCTCTGAGCCTTCTCTTCACCAGGCTGAAGAACCCCAACTCCTTCAGCCTGTCTTCATAAGGCACAGAAGTTACAGCAGCCCGGGCCGCGCTGCGCCTTCCTGGGGTTACAGGCACTTCACACCGACTTCAATTCACCTGCAACCACGGGGCAAACACCTGCAAACAAAGTGTGGGCAGGCCCTGCTCTCCGTCCGCCTCCTGCGTCTCCCTGCCGGGGGGTGCCTCCGGTAGGAGGGCAAAGGGAACGCCGCAGCAACACACATCTTCCCCCCCCCAAACCAGGCGTTGAGCCCCGCCTCCTTCCTGCCTGTGCCCCGCGGCTCTCGCAACTCCGGGGCGGCTCCGGCAGCCGAGACAGCAGCGCAAGCGGCTCTGCCGCACCACAGGATACACCCCATCTTGGTCCACGAGCGCGCCGCTCCGCAGCGCGGGGCACGCTGGGGCTTGTAGTCCCCCTGCCGAGCGGCGCCCCCTCAGCTGGGCCGGGCCTGACCTCCACGGGCCTCCCGCAGGCAGCTCTCTGTGGCCTCTGCCCCCTCTCTACAAACGGCTCTTTTTCCCGTTCCACAACCGTAAGAACCAGGGGAGAGCAGCCTACCAAAACGGCATTTTTATTACAGCTATACATCACCGTGGAGGCCTGATGCGGGCAGACAGTGGTTATTTTTCTTTGTGGTTTACAGACAAATGAGGGGAAGGGAAATGGTTGTGAACTTTGCTATAGCAAGAGGCGGAGCATGTGCAGGGAGCTGGTTATGGATGAGATGTGCGTTGCTGGAGCCCTCTGCCCCCAGGCTTCCCAGCTACTTTTTTTGGGCTCCAGCCCAAAGGTTTGAGGGTTTGAGCTCCAGCAGCTGCAGGACTGAGAGGACTGCATCCAAAGTGGGCATCCAGCTGCTTCTCTGGAGATGGAGGAGGAAAGGCATCAAGCTTCCCCGGCCCCTTGTCACTTGGAGTATGGTTCAGAGCAGGTGGCTGCACCCATCCCTCAGCAGAAGAGTGCACAGCTGATCTGGGGGAGGATGACTACATGGGCAGGGTTATTAATTTCAGCAGATACTCATTGGTTCTGTGAAAGTGGCTTGGATGTGCAGCGTTGGGTGGGCTGTTGTCACCACCTTCTGGTCCAATCTTGACTGCTTTCAACACAACTGAAGTTACCTCAAAACAATATGGCTCTGCACAGTCTAAGATAACAATGTGACTATCTTCTTCTCCATAACACCCATAAATATTAATACAACTTTAATTAGTTCCTTCAAATTCATTATATAAATGAAGCATTTCCTCAGCCGTACATTGGTGGTGGTTTGGCTTCCTGCTCCACCAATTAAGCAGAGATGGGCTGTTTTGGGACTAAAATGGAGGGCTTTGCCAACAAATAACCTGGTAGGCTCCAGTGCCATCTCTCATCCCTCATCCTGAGGAAGGCAAGCGGCACTGCCGGCAGGATCTTATTAAATGATTACAAGAGTGCGGTTCGAACGAGCCTGATAAAACATCTCCTAAGGACCCCCCCCAGTCACAGATAGAGAAATAAAACAACCATTAGATTTGAAAGAGGATAAGAATCCCAAGCTCTACTGAACAAGCTCTACAACCTTAAGCAGGAGTAATACTGTTTCCCCAGATGCACCCAGGTTTGCATTCCCAGCAGTTCACATAATAGTGAGGATAGCTGACCATGTATCTGCCCAGCAATGATCTCCTCCAAATTGATGGTGCCATGCCACCAAGCACATCTGAAAGCACCTCAGCTTTAGCTGCAGAGGTGTAGTGTGTTCCTGGTGCTGCTCTGCCCCATCACACCTGCAACCCTGATGCTGCAGGGTGAGAAGGGGTGGGAGCCTCAGGGGCTGCGTGGCTGTAGGAAGCGGGAGCTGTGTGGCCAGGTCAGCCCACTGCCACTTCCGAGGAGCCTGGCTGGAAACTCCTGTGCCAGCTTCACGTTCAGGACTGAGTCTTCTTCCTGGGAGGTGGCAGCAGTAGCCATCTTGCTCAGACAATCCCCTTAACTGGATGAGAGAGGATCCCTTCAAGGATGCACATGGGAGGGTAGGCTAGGGTGAGGGTGAGTGTGACTTCAGGGGCAGGCACAGGATGATAGAGCAATGGATGCAGGTTCTGAGTCTGTCAGGTGAACATGCATCTTTCCTGCTCTCTGACATTGGTGGCCACTGGAAAAGAGCAAAAAACCCCACTAATTTGCTTGAGGAGAAATTAATAGGGTGCAGAGCCTGTCCAGGTGATTTGAGAAGAGATCTGAAAATCTCAACACAAATAGAATTTTGGTTTGTTTATAAGGTCAGCACTTACAGACAGCACTTGCCATTTACAACTTTGCTTTTACCACAAATATTTTGGGCTGGTGCTGTGTTTGCTCTGTCCATAGTGGTGAGAACCCTCTTGGCTGAGCCAGGATGTCCCAAGCTCTGTAGTGCCAGCCTGGCGAGGTGTGAGCCCGCTGCCTGCTTCCTTTCCCACTGCCTGACAGGAACTGGGATTGATGGCAAGAGATTTGAAAGACTCCAAATGTGGAAGTTATATCAATAAGCCACCCCCATCCATCATGCAACGTTCATTATGAAGTAATACCCTGCATGCCGGGCTGATTTCACATCTTATCTGAACCTAGCAGCTGTGCCCTAAATCCTGAGTGCCACAACTGTCTGGAGGAATTCGGCTGCCTGTGCTTAAAATTAGTGTTAGCATCTATCATTTCCCCACACCAAATGGCTTTTGTGTCGGCATTTGGCAGCACTCATCCGTCACCACGGCTCTGGGCTGCCCAGCTCTGTACCCTCTCTGTCACTGTCACAGGACTCCTTTCGTTGGCAAAATGTCACTCAAAGGACAAGTGCGACAGCTTGGCCTCTCCCTTCTGTCTGGGATGGGAACACTGTTGGTCGTGAGGATGTCCTCTACCCCCTTGGGCATGGTGAGCATCTGCTCCACTTCTTGCAGGGCTATACCCGTCCATTCAGCCCCGCCACAGCCCAGCAGATGTCATGAGGACATCCTGCAAACCACCCCTCCAGGCACCACAGCCTGTCCCTTTCCCTGGCACAGTGGCTCGTCACTGCCACTGGTGCTAGCCACACCACACGGATGGCCACCTTCTGACCGCTGATGCCGGCAGCTCTTCCTGGCAAGGAGCTCCTGCCAGGCAGGTGATGCTGGAGCTGTCGGAGTGATGAAAAGCCTCACGCAGCAATGCAGATAACATACAAGCGCAGGTCATGCGAGGCCCGTGTAGCCCATCCATCAAACACAGCAGCTACAGGAGCTCCCTGTGCCACCATCTGATGCACGTTATCCACCACAAATGTGTTTCTTCCCCCAGGGTTAAATGGATGAGTGAGGTTCAGGCACTGACAGCTCTGCCTGGCCACTGGAAGCGATAAACAAGCTGGAATCAGGGAGTTGGGGGGGGGAAAGGGAGGTTGTACCTTTTGATGGTAGTAGCATGAGGACAGCGGTAGTACAGAGATGAGTGAAAGGATTGGGATCTGCTCCTAGCATGGCCACAGGGGAGCTGGGAAATCGGCACTGGTTGTCACAACCATCCTGGGTGCCACCGAATTGCTGGGGACATACAGGCAGGAGCGAGAGTTTGGTGACATGCTGGAGCACTGAGTGGCCCTGGTGGCAGGTGCTCTGTGTGTCCCTGCCGAGGCGTGCTGGGGTTGGCTGGGATTGGGTAGGCCTGCAGCAAGCCAGCATGTCCCCCAGCTCAGCTCCCACAGGCAGCACCTGGAGCAGTGCCATGGGGTGGTAGAGCCAGCACTGAAGTTGAGAAGGAACCGGTGGTGCCCGCTGTAGCTCATGATGCACAGGGCCTGATACTTTCTGGGGATGCCCAACGGCTTCGGGTGCTTCCTGCAGCTGAGCCATGGTGCCCTGGAGTGTGTGCCTGGGCAGAGGTCTGCCTCCCTACATGCTGGTCCTGCCAGGCTGCTGCTGCCCTCAGTCAATGTCATGCTCGGAGCCTGTCAACTTGAAAAAAGGTTTGCAGATGATAAGCAATTGGGCTGTCAGCTGTGGAGTGCTGCTTGCTCATGATTTACTGCAACATGGCTAACAGAGCACAGATTTTTCTTAATCTAAATTGAAGACTACTCAAGTATAAAAATAATTTCATTGCTTCATCTTGAAGAGATGGGGGAGGAGGAAGGGAAAGAGAGCTGTGCCACTGGTATGTGCCTGGGAGCAAAGTGGGTGGCAGGAGCTGCATCCCCATTCATGGGGCACAGGAAATGCCTTGGAGCATGCCCATGGGGCCACAGGACAATGCTACAGTCCCTGCATCATTCTGGAATTGCATCAAAGTGGCTTGGAGCTGTGGTGCTTTGGGTCCTTTGTGTGATCCAGACAGCAAAGCTGCACACCTGCAGCCCCATGGACTAGCAGGGCTTGGAACAGACCTTCAGCACCGTCTGACCCCAGTCCCACTCACTGCCCGTGGGGATGTGCTGCAGACCCTGGGTGCAAGAGGATGCTGGTGAAGGCAGGGATGTGCTGCCTGGTGGAGAGATCAGCAATCTGGATCATGAGTGGATTCTGGGAGCATTGGCTGAGGTGGATAATAACATGCCCAGTGAGCTGCATCCCAAGCACAGTGCCACATTAAAGAAATTTTTTTCTCCGTAATTTAAAAGTCACCATTGGGAAATCTGTGGTCCTCAGCAGTGATTTCCCCCCAGGCTGCCTTCCTGGAGAAATCTTTAATTCTGATTGTCACACTTTGTGGAGTTTAACTCAGGGAAGCAGGGCCATAAATAAGGTGCTGCTCTGGCAGTGAGGCACATGGTGCACCTGGACAACAAGCAGCACCAGCATGGGTGGGAAGGAAGGAGCAGCCTGACCTAGGCCACCACCACCCACACCCACACCACAGCTCACGGGCTCCAGCAGCCATGTCCCCTTGCGCCTTTCCCCCTTGTCCGCCCACCCCTCTGTTCATCCCAGGCCCTCCTAGCCTGATTTGACAGGTCAGCTCCCTTTAATTACCCAGCTCCTGTCCATTTGCCAATGAATGGACAGGTTCATGAAAATCTCATTAACACCACAGTTGGCTTCTCCTGCAGGCACCCACATCTCCCAGCCCCTGCCATGCTGCACAGCTCTGCCCTGGCACTCCTGGACTGTCCATGCCAGGACCCTGGCCAGGAACAGCAGCAGGCCTCATGTGACACCAGTTCAGGTAGGGAAGGTGTAACTGGAGGGACGTGGTAAGTTTTACCCCACACTCTACCATCAGTGGGGTGCCTAGCACCTGCAGCCCTCTTTTGTGGTGCTGTGCTGTGGGGTTGGAGCAGATGTTAAGCGCTGCCCAGGGTCACCCTGGAATCACCACTGCTTCCAGTTTGGTGGAACCATCCAGTGACCCTGGAGTGTGGCCTTACCTCTCCCTCCTGGGGCTTTGGGAAGGAGTTGCCTGGCAGCTCCATTGGCAATCAAGAAAAAGAGAACGAAATGCAGGCACCTCCCTTTTGGTGCAGAGCAGGTGTGAGTTTCTGGGAGGTTACAGCCCATTTGCATTTTACCTTTCTGTAATTTCAACACTTATGGGTGCAATTAAGAGGCAAGCTTGGTGCTATGAAGCTATCAGCGCAGAGAGACCTGAATGCTAACAAACTTGTGCTTGCTCCCATCCCAGGCCATCCAATCTATCCATGATAACACCGCAGTCATGCCAATGGCTTTCAATGATCTGCAGTAGTGGGCTTTGACTAGATTAAATTGACATTTTTTAAGCTTGTCTGATAGCCTGGCCCTCCCCGAGGCATTCAGGTGATGGGTTCAGCACTCGCAGCAGGCAGGACACAGAGGGGAGTGGACAGTCCATCTTCTTTTCCCACTTTGGTGGGACATCAGCCCTGGAGAACAGCTGTCTTCCCCTTTAAGCTTCATCTCTGTTTAACTGGATAGTTTTCAGCCCTAGCTCATGATTTCTGCAGCAATTTGGTATGAGATTTCTTTCTTTCCTTCCATTATCCACTCTGATTAACTCAGCTGCACCTGTCAGCTTTTATTCAGTGGTGAGGGAAGTGCCTGTAAAACCTGTTAAAATGCAAGAGTTTTATCTTTTCTGGCCAGTGATGCTCAACTGGGAGGGAAGGGGCTGCAGGGAGTGGGGCTGTGGTGGCCCCAGAGATCAGCGTGTGGGTGCCATGAGGGCAACTGCTGGGAGCTGGTGGCCAGAGGGAGCCTACAGCTGTGAGCAGGGCCCTGCCACCACCTCCTTCTGCCAGGGTGTTCAATGGCTGCAGCTTTTCCACTTCTGCAAATGCTCATTTTACATTCTAGCTATAACTTGGTAATTTTTTCTAATTTTAATAAAAATGAAAGCATCCAGAAACATAGCTGCACCCAAGAAGGAGCGAGATCCGACATAATTAAAAAGTGGCTTCAATCAGGCTGTTTTCCTAATGGTTTGTCATATGGTTTGTCATATCAGCCCACACAGGCCTGCACACACCTCCCCTCCCATCCCACGAGGCACATTTACATTTCTTAATAACTCCTCATTAATATTCATGATGTGGGGAGGGTGATAATGGCTGAGTGCACAGCACTAATTCAATTTCAGCTAGTCTCAGTGTGTTTAGTTAATCACTGAGGGACCAGGGTTACTCAGTACAATTATTTATTTGGAGTTAGATCTTGAGACATCTGGACTGAAACCTAAACTTGGAATAAAATTAAACCAGCATTCTCCTCCTTGTCACCTCCTTCTCTTTCTGCTGCCATTCTCTGCTGAAGTGCCGAGCATTCTGCTGTGGCCCTGCCATCCTAAGCCCTTTGGGGACATGAAGTCAGGCTTCTGCTGAGGTCCTGGCTCTCCTCACCAAGCCAAACCACAAGGTTTTCTCTAGCCCGTCCAGAACTTCCAATACCTTCCCACAGCTCCCTGAGAGTGGTCGATGTTGGCTCCATGCAGAACCCACCACCCACGCTGGCCGTCTTGTCCTCCTCCTTTCATTCTCTCAAGGCCTTTTTTCAGTAGTTTCATTTTGCTCTTGATTTTGCTTTTAAAGTAAAGATTTTGTTCCTGTGCTACAACTCCCCTTACTGGACAAAAACCTCTCTCTTACTGAATACTGCCCCGCAGCAACTTGGTAAGAACTGGTTTTCCTGGGAAAGCAATATGGATGATTCAGAGTGCAATGAGGCCGGTAGAGGACAGGGATAGAAGATGGTGGAGCTGGTGGCTGTCTCGGTGGCAAATGTGCTGTGCTCTGCAGCTCCCCATGCTGCTCCCATCTTACCCAGCTCACAATGCTGGGCAAAAACATTGCTACAAAAGGAAAGCCTTTGCAGTTTAGTTCTAGAGGCTGCTTGCGGCAAGAGAGGGCCACTAAAGATGGTCTGAGGGTCAGGTGTGCATGGGCTGGGATCCTTCCCACAACGGCTTGGCAGATCCACGGGGCTCCCACCTACCCTCTGCTGCCATTAGCCTCCTGTGCTGCCACTGGTCAAGCCCTAATGTATACCCATCTTGGGCATGGCCCCAGCTGCATCCCCAGGGCTTCAGCTGTCCTCCCCACACCAGTGCTGGTTTGCATTTCTTCCTTTCTAATGCTGGTGCTTTCACAATTAGTTCACCTCAACAGGCATAGGGTGGTGGGTTGTGTGTCTGCTGGATTTCCAGGTGTCAGTGTAAGAAATGGCACTTGAGCTCTGTGCCTTTCCCAAGAGGATATAAATTTTTTAGGTATCAAGTTTAATTTAGATTGCTTGACGCAGCAGCCACTTCTCAAATTTCCAACTTTGTTTTTCAGAATGTGCCCCCTGGCCCCACAGAGAAGTCCCTCCAAGGAAGAAAACTGACCATTTTCTATTCCTTTGTCTAATGAGGAGAAGCTTCAAGAGGGAGGTGCCTGTGTTCAAGGTGAGTCTCTGGAGCTGCTATTGCGCTGCCTGATGTAGACTCAAGCCCCACACAAGTCAAAGAACCAATAAATGGGTGTTTCATCTCTGTTGCAGCAGTTGTGCTGTGTCTCACACACTGCACTAATGTCTCACTGCACCAGCATCGCACACCAGCTCCTGCTGCTGTGTCTTCCATTCCTGCACAGAGGTCCCAAGTACTCTTGGTGCTGCTGGAGTTTGTGGCCGTGCAGCCTGTGCCCCATCCTCAGTAGAGGCTGTGAGGGTCCCTTAATTCTGTACATCAACTGCCTTGAGACATGGCTAAAATACAAGTTCAAAGTGCTATTATGGAGTGAAAGGAAAAACATTATTTTAGGGAGGTAACATTGTTCAGTGTGAACAATATCAAGGGAAGGGAACAGGGAGAACCTGCCATGTTGTGTATTTCTGTCTGTAGATGGCCAGTTCTTATCTCCCACTGCACCCTACGTACTTTACAACTGCTTGATGTGTTTATTGCTGTCACTGGTCAGACATCCGCGTAGCTGTAACACAGCAAGTGTGTGTCAGTATTTCTTGAGTGACTGTGAATCTTCTGGTCTCCTAGCCGGTGAATTATCTGAACACTCAGTGAAGGAAAGTCAGATGATACAATAATTATCATCTATTTTTCTCATCCTTAACATGCAGATTTGTTAATTTTCCCATGACTGATCTCTCCTATATGATGTGAAGGACTTATTTGAAAACATTATATATATATTTAATTTTGTGAGTGTTCTCAAACCAGACTCCAACCATTATGTTATGAAAAATTATTTTTGGTCAGAGCTGCTTTTTAAAGCATGGCTGAAACAAATTCGTTATGATTTTGGCTAACTCAGCTCTCTTCTAATTATTCATATTTGTTAAACTGACAAATGTCTCTGCGTGTCTGTTGTTCTGCATCTAGATGAATTACAGAACAATTTCCCGTGACCTCAGCCAACAGGGGGATCGGCACGTCCCCTCCCGCTGCATTCAGGACTCAGTTATTGGCCTGTTTTCAAGGTGATGGCGATTAACGACATCGTGTATAAATAGAAGCATGTTGTCAATAAACATCGGTAACAACTGTCTGCATTTCCAAGCCTGCCTCAGACCCAGGAAGGAATTGCAAAAGGTTACAGAAAACACATCAAAAGAAACTGCTTATCTGTAGCGTGTCCACTTTGCAGAGTTGATGACTGGCTCCTAGGCAGGTTTGTAGAGGCCTCGCTTTCCCAGTCTCTGGGACGGGGAAACTCGGGCCACGGCCCAACTCGGGTCCAGCGGCACAACCGCCCAAAGTCTATGTGTAACCCATAGCAGCTGGGCGGGACAGCAGCTCGGGTCTCTGAGGGGCGGAGTGTAGCAGGCAGCAGGCTTGGCCAGTCTCCTTCGCGACCAGTCAGTCACATTTGCCGCTAGCCCAGCGGCTCCCCTGGCCAGGCCACTGCGGCAGGCCCGGCCTGACATGGGACTGGCGGTGGCCTCGGGCCGGGCCAGGGACGAGAGCAGGGAGCACCGCGACACTCCCAACCCGAGGGGTAACGGGGCGGGTCCCGGGGTCGGCACTGGCCGCGCGACTGCGCCGCCGCACGTTCCGCGTGCCACGCCCCCTGCCCCTTCTTCTTCCCGGGACCGGTTTGCGGCTGCGTGGCTTCTCCTGGCTCTCGCTTTCCGGCGGAGTGGCGTCCTGCGCCGCTTACCTTACGGCAGCGTGTCGCGCGGCTCCGGTCGTTGACGACAGTTTTCTGCTGGCGGGGTCTGGTCGGTGCCATGGACGTGGGGGAGCTGCTCAGTTACCAGGTGAGGGGCCCTGCGGCGGCTGCCAGGGCGCTGAAGGGGAGCAGGGACACAGAGCGAGGTCGGCGAGGCCTAGCTTCGCTCCCGGCCGAGTTCCGGGAGCAGCTCTTGCCCACGCGTTCTCGGGACCTTCTCCCTGCCCTGTTACTGTGTCGCTAACTTTTGGGGGGGTTCTCTCTCTCCCTTCGGAGAGGCGGTGTTTCGTTGGGACCCGGTTACTGGGTGGTAACGTTGTAATGGATGAAAGACGTTGCTTTCGAGTCCAATCAGAATTTATTTAATTACAGTAAGGCAAGACATAAGCAATATACAGCGCTGGGCGGCAAGGGAGCGTTCTCTACCTACTACCGCAAAGTTCCGAAGCAATTTGCAGTATATTTATAGTCCTTTCCGTGGTCATGTCCGAACAAGTCCCTTGTACTCTGCGTTCCTGCATATCTTCATTTCAGGTTTCAGAAGCTCCCCCTTCAAGTCTTTGCCGCTGAGATAACCTTTCGTCACAAATTCCCCCCCCATTTCCTGCCTCAGATACAAGTCCTTTATAACAAACATACATTTACTTTTATAAAAGTAACAGAAGAAAGTACATTCATGTTTATTACAATTTGTCTCAGGTTTCCCAGCTCTGGAATGTTTCCCGTAGGTGGGGTAAGCTCTTCGATTGCCTTCTTTTGTCTCATCAGTGGTCTGGGATAAGATCTCGAATGCCCTCTTTTGTCTCATCAATGTTTCCCGAAACTTGGTTAAGCTTTCTCGCAAGCAATTTCCATATTTATGTTTATTACAACGTGGTTCCTCTGCAAACGGGAATGCTTTGGTGCTTTTGGTGACGTGCGCCTGTTCTGAAGTGAAGTCTGCGTTTCTCTTCTTCTCGTTGCCTTTTTTTTTTTTTTTTTTAAATTTAAATCCTACTTAATCACAAAACCCATTTGATTTTATTGGAAAAAGTTTAACTTCTTTAAAAAGTTTTATGTTGTTAGTCCTTCCTTTCTCTCAGCTTGGGATTATTACTTACTTGTTTGAAGGTCAAGTTAAACGAAACCATGGTAAATTTGATATTGGTTTTGATGAGAGTGGATTTAGCATTTTCCCTTGTGGATGAGGGAATGAGGGTACTGATTTCCAACAATGTATTGATATTTTGCTGATGGCTAATTTCTTCTCTTGCTTCTGAAATTATCCTTAGCCACGGGACAAAATGTTCTGCAGCTTTCAGGTGACTGCCAAAGTTCTTCCTGAAAGGGTTGTTCTGGGTCTGTGCTATTCTGGTCTCTCATGCAAATACGGATTTGGGTCCTGTGTCAGTAGATGAGGTAGCACTTTAGAGTACATGTTGGATTTCAGTGTCACTGAATTCAGACTTTCAGAATTAGGCATAATTCCAGGATTAGGTATAGAAGGAGTGAAGGAGCAGAAGGCAGATAAATGGCTCTGATTCTGAGAAAGTTACATTCCCTTCCAATAGAACACTTCTGCCTGGAAGAAATAAAAGTTGGAAACAAGAGGTTTTGTTGTCTCCTGCCATACACGGGTCAGGCGTCTGCTTCGGCACTGAGATGTGAGAAGCAGGTGGCCTCCTGTATCAATTTTAGAAATGTACATACTGAATGTATAAAATTCATAATAATGAGATGGTTGTGCTTGTAGCACAGAGAGGATGCTGATCTGTGTGTAGCAGATAAACAGTGTTGTTCCAGGCTGCCTGCGGTACTCAGCTGATAGGCTGATGCTTCTGGTAGGGGGATGGCTTGGAGGTTTGTACAACAGCTTCTGACCTACTGCGGTTTTCTGTCCGGTGTTGTAAGGTTAAATGGAGCATGGGTTTGGGTCCTTTCCTGTATTGAGCCGAGGAACGGGCTGGCTTGGGATCTCGTCATCTATCTTTGGTGCAGGGGTGGCAGTGGCTGTCGATCAAGTGAGCTGGATGATGGGTGATGTGCTCCTCCACTGTCAGCTTTTAATTTCTCACTGCAAATAAGTTGGTCTTCGAATCTTCTCTCAGCACAACCCAAAATAATTGGTTATGTTGATTTGAATTTGTCTCTTCCAAATGGCTAATCTGTGTCCTTGCTTAATCAAGATGGTGTTGTCCCCCTGTGCCCAACTTGGCATGGAAGATTTCAGGCACTGTGCCATCGATTTAGAACTGAGTGTCTGTCAGTGTGTGAAAAGGAACTGCTTGCAACAAAAAATATAATTAAACAGCACCTGTCAGTTTATCCAGAGCTCAGGGATTCATAAAACAGTTGCAGATGGTCTAAACTGATGATTAAATATTGCTGCTGTTGTACCCAGAAAGACTGTGCCCAGATCCTTTGTGTCTGGCCTCCCGTTATGTAGGGTAATTAAGGGGACAAAGCCAATTCCATCTCTGTTCAGAAATCTCCTTCATTTTCTTGGGAGGGAATAAAGGAAATAATTTTAATTCTTGTTAAATTCAGGTTTTGGCACCATAAGCAATCATTACAAATTGCTTTTTCCTAAATGGAATATTAGTGAAGTTGAGCAACAAAAGAAGTGGTGAAGAATGAGATAAGGTCCGATTTCACTGAGCTTGGTGGCCTCCCTGTTTTCTCAATGAGTTGAGTGCAGTTTGTATTTGGATGGATCCCTGTGTGTCACTGGGGGCACGATTTTCTGTGCCTGCTGCTGGCATGGATAACATTTGCAGCGAATTTGCAATGTAATGGATACATCTGATGGCAGAGGCAGCTTAGCCAAGGAGGTTATTGACGACTCAAGGTTCTGCTACTCTATTAGCCTCACTGTTAACAGTGAGGAGCCATCACCATCTCAGCCACTGTGTGGAGTGCTCAGCTCCACTCTGCCACGAATCTTGTGTTGGTGTGCTAATGTGTTTACAATGAAATCTTTACTTGACTCTTTGGTGTGCAGTCTTTGGAATTGTGTGTGAAAGTCTGTTAAGGCAGTTCCCTGCTCTGCGTATCTTTGTGTGCAGCTTCCTGCACAGGTCCTGATAGCCATGCTTCTCCTCAGGGCAGTTTGGAGCCTCCTGAGTTTTGTCCTGTCCAAGCCACAGCAGAGCCCCTGCAGCCTGGCCTGCCCAAGTGACCAGCTTCTGCTGTGCTTGCAGAGGTCTCTGTTGAGCAGCTGCAGGTTCACAACAGTTTATAGTTGTTTTTCTGGATACAGAAGTAGGAGACATATTTCCTGCTTGCTTTTTGAGGCGTGCTGATGTGTGCAGAAACATCTTTAGAGATGGGAGAGAGAGGGGTGTGTATGAGGGGCCGGTGGCACAGCGTTAGCCACAGGACTGGGCTTTGAAGATTACTCTTAGCGCTGTTGCTGTGGGAGTAGCCTTGGAGTCTCAGTCTGCTGTTGCAGGAACTGAGATTGCTGTCTCTGCTGAAGACTATGTGATACTTCTTGACCTGTCTTCACGAAAGACTGCTTTTACAACTTTTACTGTCTGACATCTCTCTCCTCATCTATATTTGCATTTGGTCATAATGAAGTCAAATAAATAACTGCAGGAGTGGGTATGGGATAACCATTCTTATATCCTCCATACAAACATGCATCTCTTGGTCTTTATTTACATTTTATATATATTGTCTCTGATGGCGTGATGAAATTTCAAATCTTTTCTCACTGTCAAGCTGCTTGAGGACTTGGATGCTGCACAGAGTGAGAAGATGAAGACAAAAAGGATTAATTCTCTCTGAAAGTAATAACCTGTATCCACGTAGGCACAATGAACGTCTTTCATTTCATTTGCATCACTTTGTGTTATTTTAGAGCTCTTGGGACTTCCTGAGGTTTCTGGATTTTCCTGGAGCCAGTCCCTCCAGTTTTTAGTGCTTGGACTCCCCGTCATCTAGCAGTGTTGTACTTTGGGAAGGAGAAAGCAATGAAAAGTAAAATCAATAGTAGCCTGGTTTATCACAAATGTTGAAAACTAAATTAAAGAGGTAGTGAAGATACTTCATGAGGTTTGGGGCTCACTTTCATGATTACTGAATTGACAGCTAATGCCTAACTTTTGCAGCAGCTTTTCTGGACAGGCTGCAGCCAACTGAGATGTGATTGCAGAACAAGTTGCATCACTTATGAAGATTTATTTCAGAGTTCATTAGCAAACAGTGTGAGCTTCGTGGTAACAAGTTTACTTACAAAGCGGATGTTTTAGTCATGTGAGACTGTTACTGAGACTTCTAAACTTCCATGAGATTTGGGGAAGGCTGGAAGCATTCACGTGCCCAAAAAATATGGTTTTGGGGTACATAATCTATCTCGATGTGCAGTCACTGCTTTGAGGGAGACCAGGCAAGGTGGTGGAAAATCATTGTTCTTTGATTAAGGACATCACATTGCTTACTTTCACATGGCCATAGAGGATCCAGGACCCATGTCCAATGTGTATTTCCAGAGGACATCTGCCACCCTCAACCTCCAGCCCAGGCTGTAATGGCTGCTTAGGATATTTTAACATCCAGAGCAGAAGGCCAGAGGAGAAACAGAAAGATAATTCTTCCTTTACCAATAAAGAAAGCTTTTGCTTGCTTTATTATATTATATAAATGTTAGCTTTGTAAAAAAACCCTTTGTATTTCTTGGTTTTTTTGGGTGGTGATATCAGTGTTAGATTTAAATTAAAATGTCTTCGGATTAAATTACTGTGAATGTACTGCATTTATCAAGAACAAAATTAAGCTTAACTGGTTTAAAAAAAAATAAATACTTTTGCATTTTGTAATGAGTTCGACCTACTTAACAAATGCACCTTAGCAGACTTGAGTAAAAAACTACCACATTTTAAAATAAAATTGTTAACTTTCCCACTTCTAGAGAAAGCAAAACTTGTTTATGTGTGTGTGAAGCTATGAAATTAGTTAAATGCATGAGATTAAACGAAATAATTTTTTTTGCTTAGCACAATACACCAGTCTCATTCCAATAATCTGTATACTTAATTCTCGTTGGTTGGTAATAGTGCTGCAGAAAACACAAATGTGGACCAAAGCTGAAAATCAATGAACAGAAGTTAACGCTTGCCTTAAATCAGGTATTTGTGACAATTTGTGTCTTGTGGAATAGACAGAAACCCAGGTGTTCCACTTATGCCTGATTTCTTAGCTTTAACAGCAGTGGCTGGAAAACAGCAATATTCTTAGAAAGGTTTTGCACAACATCAATAACAAAAGGAAAAACTTTAATGCCTGCTTAGTAACGTTTGCTTGGGAATTCAATTACTGAATATTGCCAGTATGTTGACAGTGTTAATAATTGCACACTGGAGAGTTCCATAATTCATCATAAAGATTTCTGGTATGTGTTATAGACTGTTCTTCCCCCCCAGCAACACATAAATTAAAAAAAAGTAGATTGATACAGGATGTAAATTCTGGTACTGATTGTGTACTCAGGGAATTGGGTTGGCTTTCTGATGAAGTTTTGATTCAGATTTTGTTCTGGTGATAGAGTTCCTTCCCATGGTACATTTACTTTACATCTGACAAACCATGAGGTCTCTTGCTCCTTTAGTACAGCTAAAGGGCTGTTGAGGTTTTTGTTCCTTTTTTTAATGCTTAAAAATGTGTGTGAGGCATGAGTTTCTGACTCCATAAACTAGGAGCATCCAAAATAAATTCTATAGGGACTTCACTATAAATTTCAGGACTTCTTGTGACACTGATTTCTCTATCTGTGCACTGAATAAGGAGTTTACTGTTCTTTATTGTCTTGCTGATTGCTTCAGGAGGGTTTGCATTACTGGCTGTTGGCAATGGCATTTTTATTTCCAAATGGCTCTATGTGAAATTAATTTTAATGTACCTAGAAGTCAAGTAATAGGAATCTGCTTTTTTAAAAAAAAATAAACATCTCCCTCCAAAAAGCAGCCCCAAGCCCCTCCAAGATAATTTTTTCATTTTGAAGCATGTCCAGGTATGCTTCTGCTTCAAGGCTATTGAATTATGAGCTGAGTAACTGCTTTAAAAGTGCATGGGTGCACTTGAGAAGAGGTTTAAGTCAGGCATGTAGCATCAATAATGGGAACAGCAGGGAAGATGCAGGAAGAGAGGAGATAGCTGAGTTTGAATAGGTCTGTCTGGGAGCAAGTATCTATAAGTTTGATTTGTGTTAATATGTTGTCTTGGAAAGTTAATTCTGCATTTTTCTTGAAGTGGTGACATTGCAGTAACCCTGAAAACTCAATGTTCAGTTTGCCTCTCATTATAAATAATGCTTCAAGGGCTTTTCAAGGAGGTATTTTTTCTTTGTAACATCTCTCCTCTGAGCCAAGTCTTCTTGTGAGCAGAGCTTTAATTGGCTAGCTTTTCATTTAAATTGAAATAAACAAACTAAATGCTCTCTGGGTTGTGCAGACAATCAGTTGTGGCTGATCTGCAGCATGTGCATTGTAATTGAATCATGACATGAGAATGTCACTGTCCCCTCTTTATCTTTCTGTCTTTGAATCACACCTGAAGAGAACGTAAATCTCAGTTAAAAGACCTTATGTTCATGAAACCACTATGTGACCTCTATGGTTTTAGACAAAGGGTCTCACGCAGCATAAGAATGGGATCTTCTGGCTGGCTAATATTTTATGAAAAAGGCTGGACAAGTGTTAGACCTAACTGGGTTACAAAATCTTCTACTGGGCAACTTGAGCAGCTGTTAAAAAAGTGAAAATATTTTTCTTATTGTCTTCATTGCCTCTAGAATACAGGCTCCTTTTAGATAGTACATAATTAAGCTTTGTTTTGCAGTAGTTACAGAGCATGCAGTACTTCTATTCCGTCTTAGTTGTCCTTCAAAAAAAAGTGAGCGACCAAGTTTAATATCCTTGCAGTTTTTGAAGGAAAGTAATTTAAAACATGAGACTAGGGTTAATGAGCTTTTAGTTGTACCTAGTGAATTACTCTGAATTTTGACAATTAATAGAAATCCTGGAATGAAATAATAGGTTGTTCCAAGCAAACCGTAAAGGTATCAGCTCCATGTAACCTGCTGCCAAGCCCCTGTGGAATTGGACAAGCAGCAGTGCTCCTGTCCTGCAGACTCTAAATTAGGCTCCCACTCTGCACTGAAATGTCAGCAGACTTGAGATGGAAAGATGGGGGAAGTTTAGTTGAAGCGGGATGCTTCAAATTCAGAATTCAGTATAGTCTCATTTGGTAGGTTGGTAAAAAAATTATCTTCTGCTGGTATCTGCTTGAGCATATTGCTCTTCTGTCTTTTAAATGTGGGGTTGTCTGAGCTGACATACCTGATTCCAGATCCTTGAGATGATCAGCTGAGCGGCTCAGTTGGGCCGCTTCTTGTCTTGGAATCTTTGCTGCCTATGAAGGTGTCTTCCTGTGCATCGTGTCTGTAGTTTGAACAGGGTAGGATGTTGACGTAGCTCTTGGCAGAGCCATTTATCTACTTGTGTGATCTGTTTCACTGAATGTCCTTTCTGGTTTTCAGAGTTTGGCATTGTGTAAGTAAATGTTTTAAACAATGTATGAGAATTCTAATACTGGTATGTGGTTTTGCAAGTGTCAGAGAGGACTTGTATTCATTCACTTTATTTCTCTGACCTTAGCCTAACAGAGGGACAAAAAGGCCCCGCGATGAAGAGGAAGAAGAAATCAAAGCACGTCGGAAACAAGCTAGTGCACGAGAGCACAGTCGTCACAGGGAAGAGGAGTCTATTGCACTGGAAGAAACTGATGATGAGAAGAAGAAACTTCTTCAGATAATTGAGCGGGATGGAGAAGAGGAAGAGGAGGAGGTAAATCATCAGGGTCCTTGGGAAAGAGGAGGCAGAGTGATATAAGCAAATACTAAATCACTACTCTATGGTTTCATCATTTTACCATTTAGATTATGAGAGTGATGTGATTTTCACATGCCTGATACACCTTAAGATTATATTTTTACTTCCCTGCCCTGGGGATGTCATAAATTTCAAACGGGGCTTTTCAAAGATATCCTTGGAAGGTTTAAGTTGAGGGGAAAAGGGAAGGGAAAACTTTTAAGCCTAATACCTGTTTTAGACTGGAATACCCAAATCACCTTCTGAACTGCATTTTTAGGAAATAGATTCTGTTTTCTACCCACAGTGGAAGGAGAAGAGTTTCTGTTTTCTTCCTAACTCTTATTCTCATCAGTACTCTCAGCCCTGTAGCTTCTACTGCCATCTCCCTGATTGTAACTGTGCAGCAGCAGCAGCAAATAGACAAACATTCTTCTATACAAGAAAGGTCTCAGGTCAGAGGAGAGGGGTAGCAGCTGTCAAAGGCAAATGATTTCAAGCCTTGGAGGCAGAAATCCAATGCAGCATTGGCCTTTTTGCCAAGGGCCAGGGAAAAGTTCACTTTATAAATGGGACTCATTTTCTAGATTTATAGCAATCCATATGTGCTTCCTGCTGCCCGTATCCTTTTTGATAAAATGCAGGTGATATTCACCACTGCAGAATCATGTAGTTTTGTAAAATATTTTTGTATCTTTGTCGTTTGTATACGGTACTGCTAGCAGTTGTTTCTGAAAATCTCCCTTGTTTTTTTGCTGTTAAACTATCACTTTTACAATTGTTGCTGATAGTGGAGAAAGATATTGCGGGACTTGTTTAGCATTTGAGCTCTATTAAAGGTGAATGGACATGGCCAAAAGTCCCTTGAGTGGTCAGAGTCTTCAGGATTCCTACAGTGTGTGTGTCTCACTCGTCTTTGTCAGGTGGAGTTCTCCCATGAAGGCATTTCAAGGGCTGGAATTCCAAGGTTTCTTTGAAATCAAAATCTCTT
Source organism: Turnix velox (assembly GCA_013400935.1). Classification (NCBI taxonomy): domain Eukaryota; kingdom Metazoa; phylum Chordata; class Aves; order Charadriiformes; family Turnicidae; genus Turnix; species Turnix velox. Next base: position 128,503 of record VZTY01018230.1, on the reverse strand, counting down.
GTTTGTTGTCTTGGAATGCAGTTAATGTAAGTGCCATCAAAAGGCACTTTGTATTAGTAAATTTGTTGGAAGGAAGTTAGCCTGTAGGACACTGAATACTGGATTCAAATTAAATACAAGCTACACAACTGATCCTAAAGGAGATATTGTAATGATGCCTGTTTGAGAAAGTAAAGAATCAAATACAAAGAAGCAGTGTCAGTATGTGTGACAGTATCTTTGTGGATTGAAATGCCATTGCAGAAAGAATATGGTTTGGGTGCTGCAGCATTGATTACCTACGTGGGATGGTGATGTGAGTGGGACGGTGCTAAGACAGATTGGACATGAGAATATCAGAAATCCGGTAATAACTAAAGACTTGGATTAATGGTGTTATTATAATGGAACTCACTGAAGAAATAGCTGGTTTCTCTCTCATACAGGATTGCTTCTTAGTTGCAAACTGAAGTATCTTTGCCATCCATGACTCTTGATTTCATCCTGAACAGGAAGTGGGACACAAAACCCGGCTTAAGATGTGAAGGGATCTTATTTGTTATTTGTTTTAAGAACTTCTCTTTACTTGTCTTTAATAGTAGTTGTAACATATTCCAATAGAGGAAAGGGAAGTGGTTTCACAATAAAATCTGTATCATTATTTCATTCAAAGAAGTGTATTAAAATAATGAAGCAAGGGAAATAATAATTTTTGTGGGTGTTAGGGAGATAGGTAAAGTTACCTTATTGCTGTATGGTAAATGTGTAATGTCATCTGAGAGATTTCAGAGGAATTTAAAAAATAAAAATGAAGTACTAGAGTAAAATGCTATTATGTTGTGGGGATTTTTACCTTTAGAAAAAGACTTAAAATTAATGAGGAAAATGCAAAAGAACCTAAACTGTGAGGGTATATGTAGGCCTTCAAAAAGAAATAACATGGTGGAGTTCTGAAAAGAAACTACTTATGGACATATGTCAGAAGCAAAAAGCCTCACTACAGCTGATGGATGTCAGGTAACACCAGCTGTGCAAAAGGAGGATGAGCTGTTGAAAAGCTGTGTTGTTTTTATTGCTACTTGATTTCAGAAAGTGTTGGGAAGCTCTTGTCTCTTTTCTGAAAAACCTTCCATTGGTAAACCTTCAGTTTATAAAAATCCAACATAGAATGATTTCCTCTGAGAAGCTTTCTCAGATTAGAGTGGGAGTAAATCAATAGACACATAGCAACGGAGTATGAGGTTTTTGGCAGCTTTCTGCAGCAAGATGGTCAGGGGTTGCTGTTTGTTCCCAAAGGTTCTGGCCCTGACTGCAGTCTCACTGTGTCACTGTACTTGCTCTTTTGCATTTTGCCAAGTAATTCTTCCAGCCATCAAAATGCTAAGTGCTGTTTTCTGTCCTTTCCAATTTGGTTAGGAGGAGCCTTTGGATGAAAGTTCAGTGAAGAAGATGATTCTCACCTTTGAGAAGAGATCTTACAAAAACCAGGAGCTACGGATCAAGTTTCCTGACAACCCAGAGAAGTAAGATTATGCTCAACCCTGATTTTAAGTTTCAGCCATAAATAAATTTCTTCAATATACAGGCATTCTCAGCTACGTAAGGCTGATGTAACAGCAGTTATTGCTCTGTAGTTCTTCCAAATCTTATTTGAATCTACATTTGTTAATTAAAAATGGCATTATTGAGACTCTGGTGGTGACTAGTATGTGGCCAGCAGCATGAAGAGAATAACTGTAAGGAAGGGAACATTCTAGTTTATTAAGTTGTTAATATGATGCATTGTGAAACTTCGGTACTAAACCTGGAAATGACATTTTTATTTCGGGAGTGCACGCATTCAATGAAGTTTCATAAGTACTAGGCATTTCAGTAAGTGACTTGGCTCACTCACCTGCCACTGGCATGATAAGTCTTACTTGGGATCTCCTGGAAGATGTTGATTCCTTTTTTGAAAAGGGCTCCATGTTGAACACAGCTGGTGTACTTTCTACCTTTTTCTGAAACTTTTTTGTCTTGCTTGAGGTTCATGGAGTCTGAACTGGATTTAAATGACATAATTCAGGAAATGCATGTGATTGCGACGATGCCGGATCTGTATCACCTGCTGGTGGAGCTCAACGCTGTGCAGTCTCTCCTTGGGCTGCTGGGACACGACAACACAGATATCCTTCAGTTGCGAAAGCTACTCTCCTGTGAGAGGCTTTCTTGCAGACTTTGCTGCTGTCTCTTATGTCCGTCTTTCAAGGCTCCTTTGCACATTTTCCTCTTCTTTCCTATTGTGCTGAGTTTATGTAATTTTTTTTGTGTTTTCAAAGTAAAAGCATTCTTTTTTCAAATAATATTGACACTGATTTTTTTCAGTACTTTTATTCTCCTTTCTTGTTTTATGGACCTTTCGACTTGATTTGAGTTCAAGTGTGAGCAGGTGAATGATACAGGAAATGCTAAAGTATGAGCTTAGTGGCATATAGCCTTGAACTGTGTGGAAACTTGGTCTGGAATAGTCTCCCACAGAAAAAAAAAAATTACCCCTTTTTGTTGAGCTGTCATGCTTTTGGCTATTTGCCTTCATTTGTAAATGTGATAAATTCTTTGTGTGTTTACGCCTTGAATTCAGTGTGCTCAAAGCATGAGGTCCTGAGTAGCTTCTCTGGTTACATAAATAACTAGCCATGCTCATCTAGTTCTTGTGACACTGAACCTGATTCCTGTGTGCAGCCTGTCTCCTATTCCTTTAAAAATCCCAGGACTTCTCAGAGATAGTTTTCTGTCTATGCTGTTAAAGATTTCAGTAGTTCTAAATGAAAACAGTTCTTTTAACATCCTGGTGCCATGATGCTTAACTGTCAGCTGATAAATACAACTATGTTTGGCTTACCATTGTGCTGTCTTTGAAATTAAAACTCAGCCTTCATTGCTTGTAAAAATATTGTTCAGTAGCTTAAGCTGAAAAGTTGTGCTATGATTTGAGAGACTGTGTATCTGTGTTCTAACAAATATTAGTGAATGGATGGAGCAGTGAAACTCGGTGGAAAGGATGCTCCAATTAGACTTGGATGTAGAGCAGGCTTTTCTTTTTTACCTATTTATTGAACCATGGCCTTAGGAAAGTAATTTATTATTCTTTACGTGTGGGGCAGTAGCTTACCGCTTTTATGAAGTGTTTGGAGATATGCAATGTTGAAAGGACTGGAGAAGTGCTGAAAGTTGTGATCCAATGTACAGACTTTAGTATTCCTTTTTAGCGCTTTTCTTTGAAGTAATTCTTAATAAAGAATTCATTGTTCTTAATTTTAAGTAGGTGCAGTGATCAGAAGATAAAAGATAAATATTTTATTGCATACTAGTTTATATTAGAGCTGCTTGTGTGTTTGGCTATTTTGACTTATATCTGATCCTTGATGCAGTAGAATGCTGTTTCCTGCAAAACAGGATAATCACAGCTTGCTTTATCTCTGTTTCATAATGGAAATCACTCTCAAGTAAATACCTATTAACGATTTATATCTGTACCGTGGCAAACACCTGCTGTGCATAATGAGTTTTGTGGACACTGTGGTTTCATTACTTACTTCCTTGTCAGGCACGACAAGCATTTGGTGTGTATTATGTGGACAGTGTTAAAATCTCATACTGAATTTTTCATTCACTTGGAAAATATAGACAGTGAGGATTTTGGCTGGGATAGCAGAGCTGATTCGTAGCTGGAGTGCACAGGAGTACAGCTTGCATTGTCCTTTCAGCCATGAAAAGCTGTGTCCTAGGGTCACTGCTGCTGTCAAGGACTCTTCAGTATTTTCACTGTGAACTTTTTCTTTAATTGGTTCACAACTTGCCTATCAGTTAGTTTATGAGTAAAAATTTAGCCTGTGAATTGAAATTTTGGGAAACGCGTATTTGTTATTGAAATGCTGAAGTTTTTTCAGATTCATTGGAAGCAGGATACATACATGTACAAAATGGAGACACTATTGAAGTGAAACAGCTAAACATAAAACTAGATTGATACAATTCAAGTTTTGTCATGCATTTATCTTTAAACAAATGGAAAAATATTTTAAAAATTAGTTCTTTAAGGACAGAACTAAAGAAATGGCTCTTCTGATGTGATTTAAATGTAGTGTCTTCAGAGATTAGAGCAAGGTGGTGAAAGCAATGCCCAGAGGGAGAGAATAATCTGCTGAATGAGTCACGTGGTTTCACAACTAACATGTGAATGAAGGATGGTCATTGACAAGGTTTTATTAATGGAAGACAGGAAAGCTTCCACTCATGATTTATGTTTCTGTCTCCTAAATTTTGTAGGACAGCTGATAGTTTCACTGGAAGCCTTAACAGAAGCTTCCTAGATTCCTTCCCAGGAGTGCTCTCCAGAGGAGAACTCCTCTGAATGCTCGCGTTCTTGGCTGCGCACCAGAAAAATCTACCTCGGTTGTCTTTATAGCACCTCAGCTCTCCCTTCTGTGGGTTGAACAAACCCCCTCAGAATCCCTTCTCTTGACCTGCTGACCTTGCTCTTGCTAATGAAGTGCAGTCTGTGCTTAGCCATCATCACTGCAGGGGCACGGTGCTGACTTCAGTTTGTCCACCCGAATTTCCAAATTCTCTTTTGTGGATCTTACCTTTCCAGTCAGCCTCATCATCTGTGCTTGCTCCCACCCAGGTGCAGGACTTTGTATTTGTTGAACTTCATGGGTTTCCTGTTGCCGGTTCCTTCAGCTTTTGTTAATTAATAGTTGACTCTTTGCAGGTTATTTTCTCTTAACTTGCTAATTGCATTGTGTTCCCACTTGCTTTTAAAAATTGTTCCCTGTTTTTTGACCATTTTTTTGTATAAGCAGGAGTGACTGTCTTCCCAGTGACAAGTAGCCACCCCTCTCTTTGCTTCCTGACAGCAGTTTCAACTGAAAGTGACATTACCCATCAAGAAAATGTGCAGATAGCTTTGACTTGTTTGATGGATGCTGAGGAGTATAATAGCAGTCTACCCGGTATGTAGCTTCTGCAGTGCCTAGACATAGGTAAAGTCAGGACAGGGACAGGTAGCTCTCTTACAGTCTTTCCTGAGGCTAGATAAGTCACCAGTGAAACCTCACTAAGAAAAGATAGATGTATGCTTTTACTGTTGCTTGTATGTCTGAGCTAACACACAAATAGGAGAACTGGGAGGCTGGATTATAAGCCTGTGCATTTTAAAGAGATTCATCACAAAGCTGTTATATAGGACAAGCAGAAAACTACATATCTTGATCTACCCCAGTGGGACCTGGGCAAGATTGATCAGCATGTCTGAGAGAATAGGGAAGTGGCTCTAATGAGGTGGAATATGTCTTGTGCAGGAGAGCTGTGTAGCAGTCAGGGGAACCATGTGTTATGCAGCCCAAAGTTAATGAGTAAAAATTAGGCTGGCAGAAGCTCTGCTGTTCCTGTGAGGTCTGCGGGTAGAGGTGGATAGTGTCCTAATTGGACTAAGCACAAGAAGGTGATTGCTTCTGCCTCTTGCAGTGGCCTTGTTAGGTTTGTGCTGTATGGGGTTAGTGGAGGTATCACTGGATAGCGAGCAGAATGCCCAAATCAGATTATCGTAACCAGTTTCTTTTTTTCTTGTATTCAATCGTGGCAATGCAAGATGGGGACTAGTTATACCAACTCTAACAATTTTGATTTGAGAAAATAAAAAATTAAGTATCATCATGAAACAATAAAATTGCCTGATGCAGTAAGCACACAATTGAACTTGGTTTTATCATTTGTAATTGTTAGGATTCCCTGATTTGAGGACTGTCTGCTGAAGTGCTTTTGGCTCTCATGTTTCTGTACCCCACTATTGTAATGTAGTACCTCTTGTTTTGGGTCTTGTCATGAGCACATTGGCCTAAGAGCGGTCTTCTTTTGATAATAGATGTCTCTGCTTCTCTGTTGGTTTTCCTTAACACCTAGCACATGTTTCCATAGCTGTGGTAGACTTGCTTCAAGAACTGACTGATATTGATACTCTCCATGAGAGTGAAGAAGGAGCTGAAATTCTCATAGATGCTCTAGTAAGTAATAAATTCCAGGATTTTTTTGAAGTCTGAAGAATATCCGCCTTAAACAGCGCAGCAGCAAATACTGTGAACTGCCATACTGTATGCTGTTGTGGTTATCTATGTTGCTAACACTGCAATTAAGCTACCTGGGTCTGGAGCCTGCTCTTTTGTAGCAACAATGCTGTCTTGAGCAGTACAATGAATATTTCTAATGGTATGTCAGAGTTTGAGGAACAGGTTCTTACTGCACTTTGTCTACCGTTCATGCTCCTGCTGTGGGAGGAGGATGCTGAACCAAGCAGAGGCTGTCTAAAGAATTTTATGTCCAGCAAAACTTGAGACGTCTGCCCTACCTTTGGGCAACTTCTGCTACTGAAACCCTGCGTTTGTGAATCACTCTGACTTAACTGTTACCTTGGAAGTGAAGGATGGGGAAATTACAGGTTTTCTTTAGTTCACTTTGTTTGGCTGCTCTCTTTTCTTCTACAGTCCTTCTTATCCAGTCACTATAAAGGCACCTTTCAAAGGTTAATGATGATGACCTGGAGCCGAGTTCCTCCAGCTGGCCTCTGAGCTGTTCTTAATTACTCAGCCTTCATGGAAAGATTGCTGGATGAATGAAGCAGTAGTGAGGAACTGCTAGAGTAGATATTTTCTATAGAATGAGCAAAGAGGTAGTAAATCAAACAAAGGACTTTATCTGTTTTCCTTGTCTCCAGCCCAACAATAACAGCCAAATTTTAGATGTTGGTTAACAGGGTTTGAATGTTATTTTGTTTAACTTTTCCAAGCTCATGTCTACAATGGGCAGCTAGCCAAAGTCAAGCTGGGCTCTGTCCAAGTGCAGCTTCAGAAGAATACTACTTGTGTTAGCTTTTTGATGAGGAGGGAACACCTGCAGATGTGCATCCCTTTGACTGCAGTTGATGTGTCTGGCTTTGTAACCTTACTGGAGTTAACGTGGGACGCTCCTCTTGCTAGAATTATAATGCAAGACTTCAACTGGTGATAATTCAGCTTTTGGATTTGAATGTATGTTTGAGAGTATTGTTACTTCAGCATTTTGTGTCTATGGAGGGGAAGACCCCCATAGACAAAGCAGCAGTAAGCAGCCAAAAGTGGAGCTGCATGCAGAGCTGACAGCTATCCCACTTAAGAATTCTGAGGGATTATAAATCAATTGGACTAGTTCAGAAAATAAGACTGACAAGGTGCATGTTTTGCTCCAGATGTTATTCTGTTTAATCTGAAGCACAAAAGTTGCTTTAACTAGGGCAAACACAGTGGCAGATTTACTAGGTTATTCCTTCTTTTCCTTTTAGAGATTGTTGATGTCTTCTGATCGTGTCTGGCAGGATTTTCCAGTGGGGCTTACTGATTTTTTTAATTATTTCTTTCTCCCCCTTCTTTCCTTTTTCCTTAATCTTTCTTTTTTATCCTTTTATCTTTCTCGTGACCTTGGTGATTTAGGTGGAGGGGCAAGTTGTGGCCTTGCTGGTCCAGAATTTAGAGCGCCTGGATGAAAGTGTGAAGGAGGAAGCTGATGGTGTCCATAACACCCTGGGTAAATGGCTGTTGCACTTTCTCTTTCTTCTTGCTGCATTTTCTATGGAGGGGGGTGTGGGTTATCCCTCCCCTTCCTGTTTCCTTGAACTGCCAACATTAGGGTAGAGGACCTAGTGCAACTTTTGCTCAAGCACAGTTTTGACTCTGGGTAAAGCCTAGTCTCTTGAACCAGCACTTATTGCATGTCTTATTGGATGTCTCTTTCCGCAGTGGTAATGTAGGGAAGTACTGATACACTAATGAAATTACACACTGGGCCAGCAGGAGTGCTCCATAGCCTGTGTATACATATCCTGTTATGAGAGCTGTGTATGTCTTACAGATATTTTGCTAAAAGGTAGATACATTGGTATTTCATGTAAGTACATTGTCACCTTTCTGTTCCCAGTCTTGGCACAATGAGGTACCTGTCTTGCATTGTGTTATCTTTACTAGCATTTAGATTGTCATCTGCTCCTTTCATTCATTGTAATCCTTCAAGGACTGTGAGAATGAGAGAGACTAGAAACATGAGTTTTGGAATTTTCATTGCCATTAGTGGTGTTAATTTAATTTTTTTGCAATGAGAATTGCTGCTGGAGTGAATGGGAGGTATCTTGGGCTTCTTCTAGAAGGAGCTGGTGTCACTCTGAGGATTGTCTGTGGGCACTGCAAAAACTGGGAGAGTCTCGCTCAGAAACAAGGTAGTTTTGCAGTGCAGTCCTAGGAAGGAGTTGGCAAAACAGTGTTGATGCAAGCCTAAGCTCAGCTGCATGTGGGGGAAAACTATTGTTTTCTGTCTTTCTTCTCAGCAATTGTGGAGAACATGGCAGAGTTTCGACCCGAGATGTGCACAGAAGCTGCACAGCAGGGCCTCATTCAGTGGTTGCTCAAGAGGTTGAAGGTGAGTTTGTTTTCCTGCTGTCTTTTGGGAGATATCACAATAAACTGCAAGGCTGCTTCTCTAGAAGATGATGTGCTTGAGATGGCGTCTGGTATTGAAGGTCCCAGGCTTTTTATTATGGGCCCTTTCTGTTGCATAGGTTCTCTTTATGATAAGTTGTAAGTATCTTAATGTAGAAAGTGTCTTTTTTCTATTCCTGTTATTCTCGAGTGATGGATTTCTGCTCCATGTCTAAGACTTGCAAGAATGTAAAAAAGCTGATCAGTGACCAAGGAAAACCCTTTTATGCCTTTGCTTCCTACATCTCTTAATACTATTCTGAATTTGAAGTGATTTCTTTGCTTTACTGCTGATGATACTGGCTTTTTCTTTAAACTCAGCTTGCTGTCTTTTGAGTTCAAAAATTACCTTTTGATATTGTTAGCATCCTGTGGCAGTGAGGTACACAGTTTGACTCTGTCTTGTGTGAAAAGGTAACTAAAGATTATCTGGAAAATATTGTAGCATATGAAATGATAGTTCAGCTCACTTACAGAGCTTATGAAGGAAATTTAGGAAATACATTCTTTTTCCTAACCCTGTTAGTAAGGCTTTGGCACTTTTTTTTTATGTTTAGAAGGCCTCTGAATCACAGGTATATTCTATCAGCTCTGTAAATGTGCAGGTATCCCTTTGTGTCCCTCACATACTTGTAAGCAGAAATAACCTATAATTTCTCACTGTAGGCAGTAACCTAATTGCATTCTTTAAAACAAAACAAAACAAAAAAATTACTCCAGGCAGATGCGTACTGAGTGTAGGTCTACTGCCTGCCTTGTAATTGTTCTGGCACCTGAGAGACTTAGAAACTTGGGAAACAAAATCATCATAACTTGGACTCCCCTGCCTAGTGCTACAGGAGATGAATGTTAAATGCTCAGTACTGGTCGTGACTCCTCCTTTGCTCTGGCATGTATTATCCTTTGTCGGGGTTTGGGGATGTGTGATCAGGCAGTGCTTTTTCTTGCCTACATGCCATCATTGTGGGGAGCTAATGAAATCCTTGTCCAGGCACCTTTGCTGTTGGCAGCACTTTGCGTTGGATCTCTTGTCCTGACAGATGTGTTTAGGATTAAACCAGATTCTCAGCATCTCTGTAGAGCATGCTGCTGAAGAAGTCTGAGTTTTTAAATCAGGCATTGGTAAGGACATCTGGCATAGAGCACAGAGTGTGAATTTGTGTTTTCTGACTACATTTCACATTGCATAATTGCATTCTGACTGTCAGAACCACCTTGGAAGGCTCAGGTGGAGGGTTTAATAGCTCGCTTCTCTAAACATAAACAGGGTTTGACAATGTTGTGTGCAGCTTTAACAAAACATTGAATCCAGTTCAGAATCCCACTTCAGGGATTTTGTTTTTTTCCAAATCCAAGGTTTTGACTTTGTTACTTTTTTTTTTTTCCTTTTTACACATTTTAGTATGAAGGGAATGTATGAATTGAGAGTTATGTGACTGTGGAGGCTTAACCCATCTCCTGTTCTTCTGATAGTGACATTGTGATGCTCATACCAGACTCTAGCAGTTTGTACTTAATGTTATCCGGATGTATTTTCGGAATTACTCTTTTTAGGGACTCTCAGGATAAGGCCATGCACTCCTGTAACATGGAAAATTTGTTACAGGAAGGAGATTGTGTTGCAAACAACTGGAGATTGTTCTCAGTTGCTTAAAGCCAACTTGGTCAAACCTATTTAGGTTTGAAGCATGTGAGCTGAGTGCTTGTTTGCACAAGTGTGCACACGCCTTCCTCTGTCACCTCTGAATCAGAGAGAGTTTTTAGTGTTTTGTCAGTGAGGCATACTGCACAATTGCTGCTCTTGTATTTTTATTTAAGTGTTGCTTATACATTCGGTGACTTGATTAATGTGCTCTTCAAATCAATGAAATGGAGATCCATGCCCTAATGAATCCCTTGTTCTTCTTTAACTTACAGGCTAAGATGCCCTTTGATGCCAACAAGCTGTACTGCAGTGAGGTGCTGGCGATTTTGCTCCAGAATAATGATGGTCAGATATACTTTTGCTATCTATATTCAGCTAGGATTAGATCTGGGCTTCTTTCAGATCAGAACAGCACTCTTCTGCCTTTGGCTTCCCTTTGCTTGTGCTCTCTCTCCTTTGTGTAAACTCTCTCACCTTCGCATGCGCTCTCTCTGAAGCTCTTGTACTCTGACAAGCCGTATTGATTTTGTTGCTGATGTATCAGTGTTAGATGGCTGTAAAATCTGACAGTTAGATTCATTTTTCTTTCTTTCCCCCCATCCTCCTGCCTCCATGTAGACAACAGAGAATTGCTTGGGGAGCTGGATGGGATCGATGTGCTGCTTCAGCAGTTATCTGTGAGTAATTTGCATATGCCCTCTTTACTGTTTACAGACTTGCAGACTAGAGGTGAGGAGGTGGAACATACTCTGGGTGTAGAGCTGTCTTAGCAGACATCTAGGATATCTATAGATACTGGAGCACAGCTGTGCTTTATATTAGTGGTGGCATAATCCCTCAATAACTTCCCTGCAAGTGTGTCATCTGTGATAAGTGAGAATACTTTCTCTTTTGAAGTTGTTACTGTAGAGGTACACAGTATATTTAAATTATTTCGTTACAATTACACAGCAAGTTGGAAATAGGCAGGATTAGAATTAGGCCATCTTCAGCATTTTCCACTCCAAGCACTGGTCTGTATCATGCCCACATTTGTGGCAGTTATAGTTCTTGTGGCACTAGCGTTGGAAGGTTAGGGTGCTACAGAGCAGATCCCTCATGTATGTGTTCTCCCTAGGAGTCTTTGTAACAAGGTTCTCCGCATACTTTTGTAGACTGCACAATCAATGAATTTGCCCTTCTCTTTGGAGGCCCATTTGTTAATTTATAGTCAAAACAGGGAAAAGGGCAGTGCAATTACAAGAGAGAATACATCAGGACCGTGTGTCTGCTGCTCTGATGACTGCAGCATTATGCAGATGAGATGCTGAAGGCCTGTGATGTGTACTCTACAATGGCATGAACCAAATTGGGCCCTCCATTTTGGGGTAATTCTGTTCCTTGTCATGCAGGTGTTTAAACGACACAACCCTGGTACAGCAGAAGAACAGGAAATGATGGAGAACCTGTTTGATTCCCTTTGCTCCTGCCTAATGCTCAGTTCCAATCGGGATCGCTTCCTGAAAGGTGAAGGTCTTCAGCTGATGAATCTGATGCTTAGGTACCTAGATGACATTGTGATATTCTTGCCTGCTTTTGATGTACCAGTGCATGTGCTAGCTAGATATTGGTGTTTTTCTGTTTATAAAATTTCTATGTTGGCATATTTGTCTGTCCATTTCCTTTTTTCCAGCCTGTAAGTTGAACTTCTGTTCCACAGTTTAAGCTTTGTGATGGCGCAAATCTTCTAAGCTGTTGAATTTTTGTGGAGGATGAAATCAAAATAGTGTTTGTGAAATGGACATAAATGTGCATCTCTTCTTCTGACATGTTTTCACCCACCATGAATTTCAAGGGCTTCTCTGCTCTCTCTTCACTTCTACATCTTAGCTTGGTGCTGAATTATGTCATACAAGCTGACTGGTTTCCTCCAGACCTTGAGACCAGGCACAGCGGGGCTCCGCCTGTGCTGCATGCAGTGGCTGGTTAGCAAATGCCAACCAGAAATTATGTATTCCTGCAGAGCATGGCAAGGTAATGTGCAGCAGCAGGAAACTGAATAAATAACCAAATAGGAATGCTGAGTTTTCTTTGAGGATAATTAAAGAAGAGCTCCAAAACTAGGAGCGAGAGGGAAGCCTCCCACTGCCATGAGTACTAAGCTGCTAAGTGAGCCTCGCAGAACTAATTACTTGTGTTCCTGTGCTGTGTGGGTGGGACCCAGTGCATAGATTTTTAATAGTTTTTTTGCACATTTTTGGACTCCACTGTTTACCTCTGTCTCTACTGAGACTCCAGCTGGGAAGTTGTGGCAAGGAGCAAATTTCTCCATGAATGCAATCCTTCTGCATGACTTAACTGCCAGCAGCAGCTGTGTCTGATGGAAAGAGTTTCCAAGACTTGGTGGTTAAAAACCTTAGTTTATTCTACCTTCTGAATGGGATTGGCAAGACGACAATGGAAAAAAAGCAGCAACTCGCAGAATATTTTACAGATTCTTACATTGCTAGTGTTCATAAGCCTGGACTGTGCTGAGAGTTGGGGGATTCTTTTGAACTCTTCTAATCCAGTTCTGATAAGTACAAAATTTGAATTTTTTCTCACGTGGCTATTGAGACAGTGATGTGAGTTGATATTTGACTGAGTCTTGCCCATCTGGCCATGACTTGTCTTACACTGCAAATCTTACTTAGAGAGTAGTTCGTGATTGGCCAGAGAGTAAACTTCTTGCTTCTAATGATGTCTTGAGAATACTCTTGGAAGTGCTAAGCTGATACTTTCATTGGTGATTATTTTTCTTCTTTTGAAGAGCTGATAACTCTTTTTCTTAGTATTCTACAATATCCATGCTGGTGACATTCCTATACATGATTGTCTTTTTAATCTTAAGACTCCCAATGCGTGAAACCTCTGGATTCTGACTCAGGCAGTCACGTATGCAGCCTAAAATGAGTTTGATCAGTGATACTCAACTTGCTTAAAGCTGCTCCTGTACTTCAGACTGGCTGGCTGGGTTAGAGCCACAGTATTGTCCTGAAGTTTTTGCTTTTGGGTAGGTATCATATTTCCTTATTGGTTTTGGTAGACATGATGCAGATAGAGCTGTATATTTGTAATTTAAGTAAATTGCACAGATTTTCAAAAGTGCAGGAATGTAGTGCTTAGCTCTGCTGGCACTTGGCATCTCTTGAAAACCAACTTTTTGGGTTCTGTATTTTGGTGGTTTGTCAGTAGTAGGAGAATGGTTGATGGTGGAGTCCGGTACTGAGTGGAGAGCATAGTAGGTGTCTAAGGAAAATGCATGCTTTATGGTAAAAAAAATTAGGGTATGGATGCTATTTCAGGAGGAGAAGCTGTATGCTTACTGAGCTGCTGCCATGGGAAGTCACTTGATTTTACAGGTTGTGGTGTGTTTGAAGGTAGGAAGCTCTGGACTTAGCACTTTGGTGAAGAATATAGAGCACATTTCTGTAGCTTTCACCAAAAAAAAGCCTGAGAACTGATGCTGCAAGGTTTTGTTGTGTTTGCCTATGGGTTTTTTTGCATATCTTAATATCCAGAAGATATTAAACGGTGATTAATTCTGTTAACCTCTGTTATCATTGGGAATTCCCTTGGTGTATGCTTAAAAACTGTTACACGTGCTCAGTTTTTCTTAGTGCTGCTTTGGTAACCACTGGCTGGCATTGTAAATAGGTAGTGATCTTCAACATGATAGCTATGATCTAGAGAGCTGCATAGGAGTATCACACTTCTGTGTGATTTTAGTATGTCTGTGCTAAACAAATGCCCTTCAGCTGCAATTGACCATCTCACCCACGAACAGGATAGAGTATTTTTTTTTCTCCTGTCAGTGTCCTCTGAAGACTTAAGGGGGGAGAAATTTGTTTTAGTTTTGCTTGGCAGACAGTTATTCATAGTACCATTGGCTGTGCAGATGAAAGGACAAATAACCAAAGTTGAAAGCTTATTGACATGATGGGAGATGAATAAACTGTGTGAGAATAAAGATATTGGGCCTGGATCTCTGTTTCTGCCTTGGAGAACATAGTATATAGTGCTGCACAGTGCATCTGTATGTATCTTAATAGATCACACACACAGATCTGCAGAGAAGTACAGCATCTTTCAGCTGTGTTTTTAATGTGGTCAAAAGATTTCTATAGACAGTAAATAAGAACTACTGTCTCTTAATGCTGAGCTTAAGCCATATGACCAACAGTCAAAGATGTTTTATGCAAACTTCTGGGGGTTTTTGGGGAGACAGTGATAACACTTGAAAATGAGAATGATGTGATTGATGTGCTTTACCTGTTTGCCCATTGCAAGCCATGTCCTGGACTTGATGTGGTCTTGGGCTTGAGATGTTGATGGGGACTTGTAGTTGGCCATTAGAGCAGATCTTCACAGAGCAGATATGTGGGAAGTGAACAGAGGGGGCTGGGTGAGGACCTGAGAAGGACAGAGCCTGTGGCAGCAGAAATTGCACAGGCGATTTACAAGCAGGATCAGAGCACAGATAGATGTAATTATTTGATTTACATCTCTGCGGCAATGGTGGCTTACTTATTTTATGGAGCATCTTTGTGAAAAATATTGTTTATCAAGGTGGTAGTCACCAGTGGAAAGTTTATAAATGTCACACGGAATTCAGGGTTTTTTTAGGTCAGGGAGCCCTTTTTCTAAATGCACAATCCCTCAGCCTTACCTTGGTAACTTAAATGCAGTTTACCTTACAAAGCCTAAAAAGAGAAAAACTGTCTTGTAATGTCAGTTCCCTTGTGCATACTGACAGGAAGCTTATTGCTTTTGCTGTAAAACTGTGTTAAGGTTTGGAGGAGATGCAGCCACTCAGGTCCTAGGGGACACGTCAACAAGATTCTGTGTTGCTTAGGAAAAATGATGCGTGGGTTTCCCAGCTATTAACCAAAGGCACGTGTGTATTCACATAGTCAAATACAGCAAAGGGAACTTAGGGAAATGGGCATCTCTTGAGCAACACAATCTTCTGTTCTGCAGGGGCTGTTCTTGACCCTCACAAAAAGCATTTGCTCCTGTATTGCAAAACCAAGGTGAAAAATGGCCCACTCCATTAAGCTCCACAAAGCTGGACTAGAAATATTTCAGAGGATGTTCTTTATGATTATTAAAATCCTTTTGTGTTTTCTTGTCCTGCTGTTCCTAAGTCTGTCCCACAGAAACTTAGTGTCTCTTCACCTAGTCTTCTGGTTAATTAAATGGAACAGTTTTATGCAACACTTTTCCAAGAAATGTAGTATTCTGCTGTTGCTAGTATTTTAGAAAGTGAGAGACTGTGTAGCGTCCAAATAATATTAGCACCTCTTCTTTGTGAAATAATAAGTATACCAAAAAAATTCTCTCAGATGTGAAGGTGTTACAAGGAAGAAAACAATGGTTAGCAGAGAAAGCTGTTGTTCAGAGTTAATTTCAAAGGCTGTGGTCACTCTTTATTTGGTGATACTTGGTATGCTTGTCTTTTGAATCAGCATTCAGTTGTAAGTTACCTTGGTAAGCACAGATGAGACTAAGATAAACTGTTTGCCCTCTGGCAGAATAAATATTTCAAATAAAATCAACTCCAGACAGTCCAGTCAAACAGCTATTGATCTCTAAAATCCTGAACTTAAGCCAAATGAATATTCCAGAGATCTGCTCTGTGCAACCTTCCTAAATGCTGATCAATATGCAATTACTTCCCCTGAAAGCCTTTTTTTATATTGTCTAGCCTAAGAAGTACTTTATTTTTAGCTTCCCTTAGTGGGGAGGTGGGAATGTTGAGCCATCTTCCTGCACTGTTCTTTGCTTGTAGGTGGAACACACTGCTGCACTGGATCCCAACTGCATGGATGCTTTCAGCAACCACTTTATGACTGCTGGAGGCTGCACTGAGCAATTTACTTTTTTTTTTTAAGGCTAGAAACCAAATTCTTTTGGAGAAGAGAAAGTAGAAGGTGGTTGCCATGCACTAGGGATGTAAGCTGGTGGGGCTTGTGACCTCCTTACCCCAGGGAGTCATCCTCCTGACCTGAATTTAGAGGATATTCAGTGCTCTTGTTCTTCAGCTCATCTTAGTTCCTGCTGATATTTACTTGGTCTCTTGGTTTTATGGGCTGTATTTGTGACTACTTTTTCAGTTCATGTTTCACAATGTATTTTAAATTTCCCCCTGGATTAATTACAAATTCCTCTGGGTTTTTTTTGAGAGGTACAGAGCTTTTGGAGATAATTTTCAGGCCACCAGTGTATTACTATTGCGTGTTACTTGCATCAGCATTCTGAACTAACTTTAATGGAATAGACCACAATCTAACTGCTTCCTTCTAACCATGATTTGTGGATATGAGGTTTCCTTCATTATAGCTGATGACTAAGCTGCGCTTACCAAATATACTCCTTTATTATATTGGTTTATTGCTGCATCTAAATCCTGATCATCTTGGTGTGACAGCATACCCAGCCCTGTCTCCTCTGCTGCTTTGTGCTGGTATTCATAAGGTGGTGATGAAATAACTTTAATAGCCAAGAAATAAAAAATAAACCAAAAAAACACAAATCCATAAAAGATATGATACTGTATTTTGTCTTGTTGAAGAAAATCTTACTTAAGTTTATACTCAGACTCTTCCTGCTTTTCTTGTCATGTACGTTTCCCTGTTCATGCTGTCTGTGTAAAGTAGCAGTAGTCCAAAGCTGTGTTTGTTCCCAAAAAGTTCTAACTTTTAGCTTTACTTTCCCAGAGAGAAGAAGATTTCTCGGAGCAGTGCCCTAAAGGTACTGGACCATGCCATGATTGGACCAGAAGGCACAGACAACTGCCACAAGTTTGTGGACATTCTTGGCCTGAGGACCATCTTTCCACTCTTCATGAAATCACCCAAAAAGATAAAGAAAATTGGAACAACTGAAAAAGAACATGAAGGTAGGTGTGTTCCCCAGGTCCTTCTCATTGTCTTGAGGGAGGTGAATAGAAGGTGAGCGTTTGAAAGATAGCTGTGACAAGGAGGGAATAGCACATCAGCCCCTTTCTTAGTGTGGGTGCAGAGAAGGGTCTTACCTACAGCTCAGCACTGGCCCCAGTTGTGATTCAGGCTGCCAGTTCTGACTGACTTACCTGTCTTGTGTTATGTTGCTTGTCTCAGATACATAATGATGAGGAAGAAACACGCTTGGATATTCCTGGGTTGATGTAATAAAGTTGCAGAAAGTGCTGTTGCATTTAGATGATATATTTGAGGGATGTTTTGAAATTTTCATTTGCAGTATGAAAATCGGGTGGTTTACTTTTTCCTACTTGAGAGAAAGCTCAAGGTAGAATAGCTTTTTTGTAACAGAATATGGGTGTGTGGCCCATGTCACTGACTTACATTTTAATCTCAGCTCAATCTGCTTTGTCTTGAGTCTGTGGATGACATCTGTGTGAAGTCTTGGCTACCATGAGGATTAGGCAGCAGACTGGAAAGCCCTAAAGTGTTGGTTCCAAACTATTCCTGCGATAGAAGGAAAGTAGATCTGCCCTTAGGAAAATGGGGAGATCTGTGCAAACAGTCTCCATCTCATTAATCTTTAGAAGAATGGAGGGCATTAAGATCAGAAATCCACTTTATTAAAATAAACTCTCCCTCAACTTCCATGCTATGAAGTCCAGTTTTCTTTGTTTTGCACTGCTGAGCAATTTACTAAATTTCTAAGATGGGAGTTGATTTTGATACTTAACAGGGTTCCCCTGGAGGCTGCCACTGGCATTGTCCTTGTGTGTTTAAGCAGGATTGTATATGTTTTTACTTTGCTGAATGTTGGACCAGCAATACAGTAATTGCTTTGTGCTTGGGGAAACTGGGTGTACCCCTGGTTGATGGTTGGCTCCTGCAAGTCACTGGTGGAGCAGGAATACTGCAAATTCTCCCTGGTTCTTACTAGTTTTAAAGGAGGGCAAGCACAACTCAGAATTGATGATTCCCTCTGTGTTGTGCTGCTCCAAGGAATACAATGTTTTCTGGATATCTCTTTGTTTATTTATCAAAAAGAAAGTTGATACTTGGTCTTACCTTCTCATCTTTTCTTGTAAAAACTTTATCATATGTTCAAACCACTTAAAAAATAATAAAAAATAATTGGAAAGATCATCTTCTGCTAGGAGCATGTTCATTTGTATGTCAAATGGAGGAACATGTTCCTTTAAAGGATTAACTGGAGTGGCTTTGTAGCAGAGGGCATCAGTATTTTTTGAAAAGCAGTTCTAAGGAGCTATGCTCTGAAGGCATTCACTGTAATGGCATTGAGGCTGTGTCGGAACAGACACTTGTGGTTTTGCTGCAAAATATGAAATTCTTAGTTGGTGAGAATTAGCCCTAGTGCCTAATTACAACTGCTTGAAGGGCAACCCTGTTAAAATGCTTGAGCACTGTATGAGACACCAAGTAGCTGTTGTGGAAGTGTTTGTCCACTGAGATTCTTCTATGTGTCCTAGCCATCCCTTCGTCTTGAGCAGTGAAAGTGCTGCAATCAAGGGTACAGGTATGGCATCATCCCTTTAAGGATTCTTTCACTGCAGTGAGAGAGACACATTTCTCCTTGGGCATCTGATGCTCCGCCTTTAGAGCACAAAATTTTGTATGTGTCTGATGGCGATAGGAAAGTACTCATCTTTATTTTAATGTTGCTTTTCACAGGGGAGGTACTCCATAAAGTAAACATTCTTTCATAGCCTTGAAAGCACCATTCTGAATGTGACAAAACAATAAATGCCCTAGTGAAAAAAATGTTATTGTGACTTGGCTAGATTTCTTTATTATGGAAATATGTCATTCAAATTAAATTTGATAAAAGTGACTTTAATGTATTTCTCTCTTTTAAAAAAAAAAAAAAAAGCTAGCATAAAGGTGCCAGTGCTGGTTAGATACATTTTAAACACTGTCAGTTTTAAAAATTATTTTACAGTAGGGAATTTGTGAACAATTTAGATCCACTGCACACATATTTATTCTTTGTGCTCTGTGTAATTGGGGAAGAAGGGAAAATTTAATTGTTTTTTGTGGATGATGTGAGCCTGAAGACTTGACTATATGGCAGATTTTAGTGCTTAACTGACTCTGTGTTACTTACACTTGAATTTTGTCAGGCTTTGTACTGATCATGATATGCATCTGAGGCTGTTACATTTGAGGGGAAGATCTAAGCAATTTCCCTTTTTCTGAAGCAGTGAAGCAACACAAACCAGAAATGTTTTGCAGCTGAAGACAGAAATGACTCAGTTTTCCTATATCTGTAAAGTCAAAATATTTGAGAGCATCCAGCCAGACCAGGCGTAAAGAGAAGTAGCCCCTCATTGCTGAAACTGATGTGTCTTGGACAGGCTTCTGGTGGAAGTTTTTTGAATGGCATTAGGGAGGTCTATCCAAGGAGCTGTTTGGTGTTGCATGGAGCAAGTGAATGGGTGGGTGAGTCAGGTTGTAGGAGATGGAGAGCTAATGAGGAGCATTACTGCAGAAATGCATTTAATTCCACTGGAAGCTCAGTGATTTGGTGATTGACTGCTCCCTGTAGTCTTCCTGATGAAAGACTGTGATCCCTATAGGAGTATAATCTAGACAGATGTTGAGTCAAAGACAAAGCACCACGTACAAGGTACAATACTGCAGTTTGGCCCATAGCATTTTGTTGAGGCTTGTATGGTAAGTAGTACTTGCTAATAAAACAGACCCTGCCTTCACTGAGCATTAATAGGAGGGTAAAGGCTAAATCATGGAGAAAATGTGCTCTTGGTCAGTCTGAGACTGGAAAATACATTGTATATAATGGTGAGATCTGCCTTGTGTGTTGTGACGGGCTGCCCCGAGAGGAGGCTGGCTGCCTCATGGCTTAAGTGGAATTGAGATGGAAGAGCAGAGCGGCAAGTGTCTAGTATGTGGTGTTGCAAAGAGTGAAGAGGAATTTGGCACTAGGTGGATCTTGACATAAATACAGCATAATATTTGAAACGGTGCTTCTGAATTGGGAGTTTTGAAATGCAAGTGATGCTGTTATCTAGATGTCTTTGTTTTAAAATCTCCTCTGTTGCAGAGTTGAGAGTCCCCTTGTTTCCACTGCTCCTAAGAGGGCGGCAACTCTTGGGATTGGACTTCCTGCAGCAACAGCTGAGTCAAAGCATTGGGTGCTAACTTGAAATTCTTGAATAGTGTCAGTGAGCTAAAAATGGAGAAAACACGAGTTCCTTCAAGTTAGTGAGTCTGTAGTGGAGAAAGCATAACTTGCTTTATGGGCTTGATGTTGTCCTGCTCTTTCTCGGGACAGCAATGTAGTTTTGCTCACATGGAGAGCTTAATGAACTATAAAAGGATGTTTGTCCAGTTCATCTTCATTTAAATGCCTTCTCTTGAATTAGATGTCAGTTTTACTTAGGAATGCACAGTCTGATAACCTGAGAATTAGTTCAGCCAATTTCCTACCACTGAGTTTTTTTGCCTGTTCACCCTCTCACAATGAGGAAGCCACTTTTGGAGATACTCATGTATGCATTTCTTCTAGAAAAAACAGCAGCACCCCCATTTCCTGGCAAATCTGTTATTACTCCTTTGCATACATACATACACTGAAAGGCAACAAGGCCCTTGGAACAAATAGCTGCACAACTAATTTCCCTGGGTGTGGAAAAGTGAAAAGGTAGCATAGGAAAATGGCCTGTTGAAGAGTTTATTAAAAGAACACCCTCTGCTAGCCAGCAGAAAATGTTTTTCATATGATAGTCTTCTGAAGTGAATACCAAGGGAAGGCATCAGCCTGTGTAAGTGGAACTTGGTTATGCCAATTTTTTATTTTACCACCAACCCTCCAGAACATGACAGGAATCTGTTACTTTAACTCTGTATTAAACGTCATGGCTTACTCATCTCAGTTAAAGTTAGCGTTTTCTGTCACAACAACCTCATTTCTCAGTTGATAGGCTTTTTTTTTTTCTTTTTTTGTTCATTCATCATGGTGTTTGGACTCCCACTCAATGGGGAGGTTTTTGTATGGAGTCCTTTTGACCTTTACAGGTCACTCTTTACACATCTGTAAAACCACTGTCTCTTACTGTTGTCAGTATTTTAAGGTAAGATTTTTCTTGGCAAAATAGGTGGAGATACTTCAGTGAGTTGCCCTTCACAAGTGCAAAGTGTTAATGCATGTGGAAGCAGGTAAACCTGTTAGATGCTGCAGAATTGAAAGAGCACATTCCATAATACTGTGAGGAACCAAAAAACTTAAGGATGCAGGAGTGGTTGGTTTTCCACGAGTTTACAAGTTGCATTTCAAAAACTCTGCCTGAATGCATTTCATATGCATCTAAAAGCTGTGCAATGGAGCAACACCTTGTCACCCCTCTTCTGTGCTGGAGTTAGGCTGGGGCAGACCCATGCCTGGTCTCAGAATGTTCTCCCTCCTGGAACTGGGAGCTGCTGATCTTTAGGATGCATCGAAGGCTTCATCCAGGATTCTCAACAAACAGACATGAAAATGTAGAAGGTTCTGAATGGACCTCATTCTTAAAAGCCTGTGTCAGCTTTTTTTTTTCTTAGTACTTTCCCACTCCCAATTAGAAACTGCAGTTTATCTTAAGAGTTCTTTACAAGACAGAATGCTCTTAAATATGTTCTGCTGGATTTACCAGAGTGCCCTGATCATCTGCCTAATGGTAGCTACACTTACAAAGACAAGCCTTCCCCTTTCTCTTGCCTCATCTTCATTATGATGAAATGGACATTATGATGGCCATTAGAAGGGAAAAAAATGGGGAGGGCAAAGGGGAATAGTAAAGGCAGAGGAGTGTAATGTTATGGCTTGATTTGACAGGACCTCCTGCTGTTGCAGCTGCTAATGCCAGACATGGCATAGATTAATCTCTATTCCATCACACCATAGCCAAAGTCAAGACTGATCTAATTAGGATGTTTAAAACACTGCTTGCATTCTGAAGTCTTTGTGCCAGCCTGGGGAGGGAAAGACTCCCAAGAGTCTGAGGGGATTTTGGTCTAAGGAGGGTTCTGGTGCAGCTGGATGAGCATGTGGAATGTGACCTGCCCAGAACCAGATATGCACCTGGCACAGTGCACTGCAGTGTTGGAATCACAGAGAGTTGTAGTACATGCAGGCAAACCACCGATGGGGCAGGGTTATCTGATAATTAGAAGGAAGCATCTGTCTTTTTGCATCCATCAATTTGTGATATTTTGGGATGTTTGTATGAAAAAAGTTGTTCTTGATGCATATTAACTGTTACTCCTTTTAAGCAGTCTTTGGCAATGTTGAGCATGGCTCATTTTGGTGCTTGCTTTTCAGAGGAAATACATTTAGCTGTTCATTGATGTGGGAGACAGGCAACAACTTCCGCCTCTGGCTTGTCTGTTCCCATCTCTGAAAATTGCTCTTTTTGTCCAGGTGATGTGTGGTTTGGTTGAGCTTTTGGCCATGTTTGTCCCAGGTGTCACCCGCAGGCGATGTGCAGCTTCTGGCCTCTGTCTGTCAGCAGAGATCAAAGCTGAGCAGCTGCAGGGCTTGCTCTTGGAGGACTTGGAGTAGCACTAGCTACTAATCATTCTCCAAAGAACATCCAATCCAGAGCAAATATTGGGATTACTGACTCAAAGAATTTTGCATATGTGAGATACGCATTGGTGCAGTTTTTGGGAGACTCCCACATCTGCAGAACCCCTCACTGTCAGGTTAACACATCTCACTTCTGATTACTAATGTAAATGCTTTAGTTAATTGAATAATGGATTCAGCCACTTGTCCCATTTTCCTTCTCTTGCCCCAAGGTGTGCCCTGATTTTGGCTTGGGTATTGCCCTTGAGCTTGGATGTGAGTGTGTATTTGGGCTGGACTTGGTTTATAGCGTAATTGTTATTTTTGGGAAGGGAAGCATGAAACACGTGTGTGCATTTTTTTCAGGAAGCTGATCGAGATAAAGGTTTAGATATTTCATAAATATTTCAGTGAGATATATTTTTTAAATGATTCAACCAGTAACTAAATATTTCTTGGATTTTCTGGAGTGATATATTGAGAGAATAACCTCCATTCTTAAAAACTTGCATCAGCTTCTTCAGACTTCTCTGTGGTTTTAAAGATTTCATTGATGAAATGTGGGCACCAAAGTAAAAGTGATGGCTAAAACAGGTTTCTTAGTAAAGAAATATTGGAAGAAAACAATCAAGATATGTCATTGGTGAGAATATTACTACTAAAACACTGTATCAACACTTCTTAATGCTTCCTGAAAAAGAAGGTTTGGGGAAACGAGTGTCAAACACAGAATGCTGGCTTCTTTCCAAAACAGCAGAGCATCTATTGGGATGTATTTTTTTAGAAAGTCTTTATTTTGTTGGGTTTTTTTTTTTCACCTTAAGAAAATAGAATCTTACTAGGACTTGGCAGGGTTTACAGTCTTTTTTTAAAAGTAGGCACTTAATTTGATGTCATTTTTTGTGGAATCACAGTTTCTCTGTAGCCAGGATATGCACTGACAGATCAGGCCATCCTTCACCCTTGTGTTTTGCATTATCCTGTCGAGATGACAGAGCAGCTGCCTGGTGCTGGCCACCCGATAAACCTGCTATCTCCTCTGATCCTCCTGCCAGCAGCTCTGCAGCCTCTTTGGTACATGAAAAATTGACACCACCTCAGGCAGAAATCTATTTCTAAGGAGGCCAGATTTATAAGTGGCTAATGAAATAGGAAGTGTGTGCACGTGTGTGGACAGCCTCTTCCCTTTGATACCTTTATGTTGTATGTAGATAATCTGTGCTGTGGGGAGAGCAGGCAGAGATTGGACTTTACCTTTCTGTGGGAACGTAGCCTGGCAGGTAGCACAGAAGCTCCCCAGAAACACTGAAGTGTTGCTTGTTCCTTGTATGCTGGCACAATTGATCCAACCTTCTTGTGGCTCATGTCTAGGCAGTGCCATGGAAATGCATGTTAAAGGGTTTGATGGCAATAGCATGATGATCCCTTTCCTTTGCACAATGAGTGTTTTTTTCTCCAGAAATAACAAATCCTGACATTCTTCACCACTCCCTGCTGCTGTGGGTGAGGAAATGCTTATGGCCATTATTTCTGCTCAGTCCTAATTGGCAAGATTAAATTGAGGACATCTTGGAGAAGTTACTGGTTGTGAATACATTGAGATATCTAAATCAAGTTCTGTGCTTAATGCAGAGCTGGAGGCAGGAGGCAATACCAAATAATTAGGCAAGGTAGAGGAACTCATGCTTCACACATTTGCTTTGTGCCTTTGTGTTTGCATTTGGTTCCTCTGGTCTGGAAAATGTTCTTGGGCAAAAGGGAAAAGAGTCAGAGCAAAAGGGTTGTAACCCTGAAGCGTGCCTGAAGATGTTTCAAACCCAGTGTGAATTTTTATATATATTCTGAGGAAACAAGGACACAGAGAAGCACTTGCTTTTGTACTTTACCGAATCTGGTGTCACCAGATATTACTATTACTATTAAAGAAGCTTACTATTACTATTAAAGATTACTATTAAAGAAGTAGAAGATCCCCTATGTGGAAAAGTATGCTTTTGGAGAAGATCATGTTGCTTTATGACCCTTAAAGAACAAAGAGCTTCAAGCTTCATTTGAAATGCTGGGGTTTTGACCAGTCTTTGTGACTCAGTGGACTCTGCTGGAAAGGGATGGCATGTGGGGGCTTTACTGGGACTTGTGGAGCTTCTGGAGGGGGTGGAAGGCACACAAGAGCAGCAATATCACATAGGCTATTGGTTCCTGCAAGTGAACTCGGCTTGGTCCTGCTCCATGGGAGACCAGCACTGCCATGGGATTGAGGTGCTTGGTTCAGTCACCTTTCAGCATGAAGCTGTGATTGGACATGGACTACAGAACACATTTGTTTCTAATCACTTCTGGTTTGCTGTGACACATTTGTATTCAATCCACATGATTTTCTGTGAATAAAAGCAATTTGTTTGAAGATTTTTTCTTCTAGCAAATATCAATTAAGTCACTGCAGGAGCTGCATGCTGGCACAGTTATTCTTTTCTCAGGATTTTCTGTTTCAGACACTGTCCCCTTGTTTGGCTAACTAAGGGTCATTTCAGTGACAGCGCTTGGGCCAGGATTTGTTTTAGCCCCAAGAGAGGAGGCAGCATGCTGTACCTTTAGCTGTGCTGGGGGGTGCTAAAAAGAGAGTGCCTGCAGCTGGACAGGTGTGCCATCCTGGGGAATGAAACTGAAGTAGAATTTGTGCTTTTTATGTAGAGCCCTTTTTTTTTTTTTTTGAGTCACCAAAGAAAAGTAGGATCAATGTTGCAGGAGCAGAGCCAGAGGATATCTCACCAGCTGGGCTGTGATGGGTGAGGAAGTGTCTGTGCTCCCTGCAAACACCATTTTCTGCTCATCCTGCTGCTCTGCTGCTGCTCAGCAGAGATGGGGAGGAACTAGGGTTCTGCTTATCAGTCACTGCATGCCCAACTGATAGTGGTAAATATAATAGTGTGTTAAAGAGAAAATAAGCTCCTGTTCCTGATCTCAGCATGCAGTTTTCATTTTCTGTCTCCAGAACATGTCTGCTCTATCCTGGCCTCCCTTCTACGAAACCTGAGAGGGCAGCAGAGGACACGGTTACTGAATAAATTCACAGAGAATGATAGTGAGAAGGTGAGTACTGTGGTCTCTGGGCTACCAGGCTGAGAGGATACTGGATAGCAGCAGGGTTGGTGCACAGGCTTGCTATGATCCTGAAAAGCCGTTATTGTACCTGCCTGCTCATGTGCTGTTGTTATCTACACACTGCAGAACTGGAAATGCCTGTAGTGCTTAGCCTACCTCATCGTATGTGCTCTTGTTTTCTGGTGCTCTTGGGTGTCTCTGATCAAGCTTGATCATACAACATTGTGACATTGGGCTGCTTCTGTCAGAGCAGGGCAGTGTGGAAAGGTACTGGTTTTTCTGGTGGAGCTCTTTTGTGGAGAGTTTAAGAATTCCTATAGCGTGCATTTAACATTCCCCATTTCTCTCCTAGAATGTTTCACTTTAGTGGTGTTTACTCCGGGATGTTCTTTTCAAAATATTTACACAGTGGTGGATAGATCAAACAGCTGTGAAACAGAAACAGCAGCTTTTGAAAACCAGTAATTCCCAAAGGATTTGTAAATTCTGTCACTAGGGAAATACTGGTTCCTTAGCATTCCTCACTAACGTGTTTAAAGGTGATTTTTGTAACCTGTTCTACCAACTGCATTAAATTCCCCATTCTTAGCTGGGCTTTCATTTGGCTAAATACAGTTCAGAGGAGAGGAGGTGTAACATGCCTGTTACATTCAGAATAAACTTGACACCATTCTGTGTGGACAGAGAGGTCCATTGGAGAAACCAAGAGACCCAAATTACAGCGAGTGAACTAGGGACATGTGTTTTCTTGCTGCTTTTTAGCTGGATCTGAAGAGACCATATTGTCCTGTGGGATTACATTCTGATGCCTGCAGCCTCAGTGTGCTCATCTGACCAACAGTTGTGGTGTTTTTTCTGTAATGGATGCTTGTGAGTGACAGAATTGCCTGTTGCTGTGTGAAGAGTACAGCTGGGAGGAAAACAACATAGCATGAAGGATTAAAGATGATTACATTGTTCTGTTCTCTTGCTTAGGTCACTCTCTATTCTGCCCTTGCAGGTTGATAGGCTGATGGAACTGTATTTTAAGTACCTGGATGCAATGCAGGCAGCTGATAAGAAGATTGATGGAGAGAAACATGTATGTATTGTTTTGCTACTTCATGTCTATCATACTTCTGCAGAGGCATGTCACCTGCACAGAACTTCAGGCTCAGTCGTGTCACTCTTCTGAGCTGTTCCCTCATACTTGTGCTGTTACTTCTTGATTCTCATTGCCCAGCTCTCCCGTTTCCAGTTAACCTCAGAAAATATAGGCTGAGAGCTTTCTACACCAAGTGCTTCTGGCCTTTTCTTAGAGTGATTTTTTTTACTAGGAGGGTCTAAGTCTCTGCCTCTGTTTCCCTTTGCTTTTACTCGGCTGCAGTCTTACTTGGTTTTGCAGATGAAGAGTAAGTAAAATGCAGGGGAACTATTCTATGATAATGTGTGATGCCTCCTGCCCTGGTCTTTAAAGTTCTGATCAGCCTTGAGAAAGCACCTTTTTTGATTAGTTAGGTGAGACTTCAGCCATTGGCATGATTCATGCTGGCATGAATAATTTAGAATGACATGAGCCTTGGTACTACACCGTACTTTCTTGAAACTGAAGGTAGAACAGTCTTATTGAAAGAGAATGAGCTGCTGGAGCCAGGAAGGAGCTTGCAGATTGTTAGCGATTTTGGCCAGCTTCCCACAAGATGGTCTGTATCAGCACTGAAGAGTGTGTGAGATTGATTAGCACCAATGGGGAGTAATCACTGCAGCTGCCATCCCCGCATGCCGGTGAGCTCAGTGTGCTACAGACTGCAGCCCCCTCCCACGCTCCAACCAACAGCTGTCTGGCCAAGGCCACTACTCTGGGCAGAGAATTCTGAGGGTGCTGGACCTCAGCAGCGCTGCTGCTGCACAGAGAAACTCGGTGGTAGTGATGAATGGGATTGCTTTTGCTGCCAGCATTTGCACTCTATATGGACAGATGCAACTTCACAAATGAATGGTTGCCCAAGAAAAAACAACCTTTACCCTTTCCTGGTTTGTCCTCCTCAGAGCACAGCAAGAAGTTATTCTTTACATTTTGGTGTTGTGTCCTTTAGAGCTCAAAGACCAGAATGATTTTATTCTGGCTGAAGTCTTGTGTACTGGCGGGCCATATACAGAGCGTGCAGAAGCTGGTCTCTGTGCCCTTTATCCAAAAAGATCCCGAAGCATCCTGTGAGTGTTAACACCTGTGGCAATCAGTCAGCACAAAGGGGTGAAGGGAATTTGAGAAGGAGCTTGTGTAGAAGCTCTTGAGTAATATTAATTCGTTCATGTTTCTTTATGCACAAGAGAAGAGAAACTGTAAGAATGTCAGGTTTTTGTCTTGAATTCAGATGGCTGCTGTGCTTTTGCCCAACTCGGGACTTTGTAGGCTGGAATGGCTAGAGTAAAAGCTTCTCAATTCTTGGCTTCTATTAAATCTAATATAGAATTAAGCAGAAACATAACATGTGCAATGCATTGGGCGCTGTGCGTATGAAGTATGGTGCTGAGATTCATTTCTAGCTTGGAATGCTCTTGAAATTATTTGCTTTGTTTTGTAGTATCCTCAAATGATCAGTGGGACATGGTCTCCTGAGACCATGTGTGGCTCAAGCAGTTTCCCCATCCAGAAGTAGGTGAAGGCCATCATTTTGTATTACAGCAAATCACAGCTTTGTCTGTGACAGGATTTCTGGAGCACTTTAGTGTTTCTAGTTGTGGCACATGAATCCTTTAGAAGCTGTTCTATGTCATTTGAAGGCTTTTAACCTTTCTCTTTTCAGTAGAAGATATAGTACCCCAAAAATCTGATGTACAAATCCTCGCATTCCTCCCTGCACCAAAGAAAAAGATCCCTGATGAGATTTTTACAGGTTCAGCTTGTACTCATGAGAGCAAGTTTTAAGTTTGATGGATAGAGCATCCTGGTGTAAGCCTGAAAACCTGATTATACAAGGAACAATGGAGTTGCATCTCCTGTCTGCACCAGTAATGCAGACAGAAAGTAGTAAGGAGGGGAAATCTCTATTTGGTGTAGGACACGAGTTGCAGTGGTTGTTTTTGTGTATGGCCATTTGGAGCCTTCTTATCTCTGATAACCTGGATCCTGGTGATGTTCTTTGTTCTCAGTCAGCGCTCATCTCTTCTGCTCTGCCTAGCCTTACTTGAGATGCTGAGGAGTGCGAATGGAATGTTAGGAAGGAGGAGGATACAGAGAATCTGTTGGGCCCTACTCCAGTGAGTAGATTGAGCAGATGTGGTCTTTTGTAGATCCTTTAGGTTTTGAATCTCCACTTGACACCTTGAGTCCTGTCAGTCCTGCCTCGTTAGTGTGAGAAAAGCTCATTTTAGCTTCACAGGAGCCGATCTTATTGCTGTCTTTTTCCATCAGCCAGGGGCATCTTGGAAGATACTGTCTGCAGATTAGGAATGGCACCTGCGTGCCCATTGGAGGTTAGTGACTTGACAGCTTTGTAAGAGAGACAAAGTGAAAAGGTGGCCGTTTGGTACTGAACTGGGAGACAGATTAGCATTTAAATGGTGGTTGTAGTTTGGGGTTTGGTTTTTTTTAAAAAAAAAGTCATGAAAGAGCACATTAAAAACACTACTTGTCTTCTAATTTGTATCTGCTTAATTTATTGTTATGAAATAATCTCACTTCTCTGTGGAGGGCTGTGATTATAGCTGCTGCCTTGTCTGTGTAATCAAGACAGCAGTTGCCTGGATTCAGCTCTTGTGGTAGCTGTGCTTGGATCAGAATACAGAACAGACGTGGTCTTTGTTCCCTGCTCTGGAGATTCAGAATCCTTGCCTGTTGATGTTTTTCTGTTCAGGAATTTAGCACTGTTGAGAAGAGTAGCAAATAAACCTTTGTACAATAAGGAGAGCAAGCAGTAGTTTTGGGAAAGAATGCCTTGTCGGTTTTGTGGTATTTTGGTCAGTAATTTGCTCTCTTATTAGCCAGACTGAGCATTGCATAGCTTTAAAGACCAGATTTGCTCAGATTCATGCAATTTGGCCCACATGTAGACCAAGTAAAATCACTCTCTGCACAAAATTGTTTTTTCCTTTTCACTGGCAAGAGTTTGGATGCAAGTTTTGCCTAGTTGTGCCTGTGATTATTGAGAACCTGGAGTAAATTACAGTTGTGCAAATGCTGGGGTTTACAGGATCTAATGCTAAAGGTTCTTAGAGTGCAGCCAAAGCATTCAACCTTGTGGCACTGGTTACTAGGCATTCAGTGGTTTTTAAACTTGTTCTTTCTCTGGTGAGCTAGGTTTCTAGGAAAAGTGCTCCATTCTGTGTGCTTTCTTATCTCACTTTCAGGAGGCAGTACTAAAGATCTGTACTTTCAAGTCTCTTATTCATATTTCTGTGTGGCGAGCATCATTACACACTCTCTAGTTAGAATTTCACAAGCTTAATTTTCCTTTTGCCTAAAAAAAATCTCCTTCAATTAGATGTGAAGACTTGGCTTGACAAAACAAGGAAATTTGGGGGTCTCCATTATCTTTGTTGGCAGTGACCTTGTGTATGTTTGCCCGGAGCACATACATCCCCAGAAAGCACTGCTTTGCTGAGCATTACAGACACAGTGCTCTGGCTTCTGATGGCTCTTAATGAGAAAATATTGCTCTGCTGGTGTGTGCCCACCTGCCAGCCGGCTGCATAATAAATCACAGAAGGAAGCTGCAGAGAGCTAGCAGAGTCTGACAAGCTGCTTCCTTTACTTAAGAGCAAAACTGAAAAAACAAACCCCCTAATGTAAGAGATCACACATGACATCAGTTAATTTGGTTTGTTGATCTCCACGAAAATAGATGGTGGTTCAGTGCCTGGATGTGGCCAGCCTTTCTAGGAAGCAGACTGCTCTGAGTGTGTTGTTGAGCTGCTTTAGAAGAAGATGCTTTATCTGAACAAGACAGATGGATTGGGGCTCTTGTCTTCTGCCTTTGGCCTTTGTTTGAGCAGGTTTCTTTGAGTCAAACACCATATATGAATGGGAAGAAGGCAACGTTGTCATTGCAGCTGGTGTTTGGTGCTATCAGCATCCCTAACAAATGAAGCTGGATGGATGAGCCAGGCTGAGCATGGTAACACTGTGCTTGTGCTGAATTTTTGGACCTGCTTTCCCATTCATCAGTCAATAGTGAAGTTGGAACCCTGATAGTCTTTGTGTCTGCTGGAGTCATCTTGTGCACTGCCTAATAATTCCAGTAAATGGCCAATAAAAGAATGGGGGGTTTGTTCCATTTTGACAAACTTGTAAATAATAGAATTGGTTTGTTCCACATCCACAGTCTCTAATAGCTCAATTTCAAAATGTAATTTATGGGTTTAAATTAAAATTTTAATTTGCAGATGGCCACACTTCACAACCAGCAAAGACAGAACCTTATTCTAAACTGAATAAAATGTTTTGTGAATTGAAATAAATTATTAAAAGAGTACATCTTTGACAAGAAATGTATGGATGTTAATCGGTTGGGGAGCGAAGCATTTCTAAGGAAACCACAAATATAACCAACATTTTGCCATTCCTAGTGTTAAGTACTCCAAGAGACAGTCCTCACGCTTTTTCTTTATGCTGCTTTACAGGACATGGTGCGTCGGGGAGAGATAATAGATGATGATATGGAAGATGAATTTTATCTCCGTCGCCTGGATGCCGGTCTCTTTGTTCTACAGCTCATTTGTTACATCATGGCAGAGATCTGTAATGCCAATGTTCCCCAGGTAAAGCTGTGTACAAGCTTGGCAGATTACCTGTGTTTCCATCCATGACTCTAAACCCTTGCAAATGCTGCCTCGAAGAGTAATCTTTTCATTTCTTTTTATTTTGGAGGGAAACTGTGTTTGTTGCACCTATGTCCGTACAGTTTCATCATGTCATAGTAATTAGGAGGGCATTAGTGGGCACAGAAGCTGAATTAATACAGTTTGCCATGCACAAAGTCACAGTTTGAAGTGGAAAAGCCTTATTTATGCCACTGCTGTGGAGTAGTGGAAGGCAACATTGTCTCAGGTCTCAGGCACAGACTACATCAGGTGATTTCTTTTGATCCATGCAAAATACTGTGTCTCTGCTGTCATTAACCTATTGGAATTTGTGCATATATTCTATGTTTACTTGTACCTGTGCCACATATATTTCTGAATGCTTCTGAGTATGTGATCTGGGAGTGGACTACCAATGCTGACTTGGGCTTTGTGGTGCTCAGCATTTCCTGCTCATCTCTCAAAAAAAGTGAGGAAAAAGGGGCTGTGCACGATTTTGTATTGTATTGAATATAACTTATTTTCCCTGATTAGATTCGTCAGCGAGTCCATCAGATTCTGAACATGAGAGGCAGCTCCATTAAAGTTGTTCGACACATCCTAAAGGGTGAGTTGTGATATTCCTGTGATTATGTATCATCTCCATGAGGATCAGCTTGGTCATTGGTTTCTAGTAAGAGACTTCACATGTAATTCTTCTTATCTTCATGAGCATCTTCAGGCTGTTCTGAACCCTAGCTAGGACAGGAATTGCCCCGATAAGGGACATGCTTTACCTTGGAGTTAGCCACTGTCTGCTGTCATGGAACAGCACATCACTTCATGCTGCCATCAGCTACAGACTGGCTGGAACTTGCTTCATTTCTTAACTCTAGAGTAAGTATTTAAGGGAAGTGTATGTGCATGCTAGAGCAAAGAAGAGTGGAGTCTCATCCTTCATTAACACTGATGGGCACTTTACCATCTGCAGTGTATTAGTATCCATGATGTATTTGTCTTCTTCTTAGTGTCAGATTAACATGGATTATAGCATTAAAGTATCCTCTGTAGCTTTGGAATGTAGCTTTTGTGGTTTGCAATCCCAGTTTAAAAGCACTGCATGTTATTTTCAATGCTTATGTTGAATTAGAATGATGCTTATTTGAGCCATGACATGCTGTCCTTCAGTAGAAGCAGCTGGTTGGGCTGGGGATGCAGAGGACAGGATTCAGACTGTCCCCACAGCTCCCTCATAGCTTCAAGGTTTATCTATGCAAAGTTGGTAATCTGCTGCCCTGGGAGGGGCCTCCTTAATTAGCAGAGGGTTGTGCAAGACATGTCTGTTCCTGAAATGCTTCATTGTTCTCAGTGTGGGGTCTCTCTCTTGTGAGTAGAAAGGAAGGTAGGCAGCATCTCTAGGAGTAATGGGCTGTGGGATGTTTGTTGTTTCAACATCTTTCTTTGGGAATAACAATGATGTTCTCCTGGCCTTTTCTCAACACACACCCCTCACCCCCAAACACTGGAAGTTAGACACCTTGTTTTCTTTCAGATTCTGTTTTTCTCACTTTCCACAGACAGGAGAGAAGGGGATCAGAAGGATGGCTGGTGCAACCACAGTATGATTACCTTCAGCAATAGGCAATCTCTTAGGTGCTTGTCTTTTGCCAGCAAGAGCAAGTTAATGCCTACTGATGATCAGGGAGGACTGGCTAGGGTATCTTTTCTGCTTTTAATTATGGTGCTTTACAATTACTGCTTCCAAACTTTCCATTTCCAGCTTAGAATACGATGTACATCTGCTTTCGGATTCCCATGCTTGACCAAGGGATTTGTCTGCGCCCCTCGTTGTATTTACATATCTCACGTTCATGTCTCTGGTTTGTTGATTTACATACTAAACAGAATTGGAGGGCAGTTGCATTAAAATTTCATCTGATTCTTTTTTTCACAGACAGCAACTTGCACTGTGAAACTTTTTCAGTGGTTTTATAGTGTCTGTCAAGCTGGTTTGTTACCTTCAGCAGTAATGCTTTCTCTGCCTGAAGGGGCCCGGCATGGTGTGTTAATATTACAGGTATTGGGCACAGTATTTGAGACTGTCTTCAGTACTCCTCAGCTTTTATGCTTGCCAGTTTTAAAGACTTTTGCCATCACAGTTACCTTAGAAATAAATTTGTTGATGGGCCCTTACAAAATGCTTCAATAGGTCTTGGAAGGTTCCTACCCAGGAGGTGCAGGACTGAGCTCATTTGCAGTCTGTGCTGGTGAAATTTAAGTTTTTCAGTAATTACACATCTATGTCCAAAGATGTTGCTGGTGTAGATTCATCAGCTTTTAGCAAAAGCAACACTACAGACAACTGCTAGCATTCCAGAAGAGTCACTTTGTTGAAAACACTTTGCTTGTTGGAATGGTTTGGTTGCAGACAGTGGAGAGTCAGCAGGGGTTTTCTGAAATTTAGTTGGTGTCAGAACTATACCTGTCTATCCCAAATGACTGACAGATCAGGAGCCTTTAGCCTTGGCTTGAAATGTTTCCAAGCCACTTTCCAACTCTCTGTCAGGACAGATAAGGGCTGGTTTATTTTTATTTTTCTTTCAGTGTTTTGCTCTTGTTCAGTTTTTATTTTCTATTTTTGCATACTAATTACTTCCTTGGTTTTTAGTTGGATTTTTATGGCCTACATATTCTCCATGTTTCTCTGGCAACCTGACAGCTGATGGATCCCTTGGGGTTGCTCAGAATTACTTAGGATGCAAGTGAGGAAGCAAGACTTTCAAGGGGGAGGAGTAGGCAGGGAATAACTGAAGGTTCACTAAATGCATTTCTTCAGACTGACCAGTCCTCCCACAGGTGTTTTTTTCTTAAAGATCAAGCATTACTTGCAATGGGACAGGTAGTTTATCCTTTGGAAGAAAACAACTGAGTGGTATTTGCCTTTGTTAGGAGGGTGTTTTGGGGATGAAGTCTTCATGACAGCAAGTTTTTTGTATCTTGGCCATTCCTGGTCTTCTCTCCTTGGGAATGGTATGCAGCACAGACCTCTCTAAATCATGATACTCATCCCTGGGATGGGAAAAGATGCCATTTCTTACCTACATAGATAGACCAGCCTTTGTTACCTGCTCTCTGTGGGGAGCTCCCATTGGAAGGAGCTTGCAGCTTGCAGCAGCTGAAGTGCAAAGCTCCCCCCCTGCAGAAACGCTGATAGGAGATGCCTGGTTAAACTTCAGTCTTTTTTCCATGAAAGCAATAGTTACATTAAGGAGCTGGATAAGTGGAATGCCTTCTTAGTGCTATGTACCAAAGCTGTTAGCATGGGCAATCAAAAAGAAAAGGTAGGTATGTTATGATGGCTGTGCTAAATTTGGTCTGTGGTCCTTCCATATTTGCAGACTTTATGGCTTCCAATATCCATTACAAGCTTCATCATTCTCCTATTGATTTTTACTGTTCTGTAACCATTGTATTTTGTCTAATGAAGCAGAAACCATTCTTCAGAAACAGCTATGTGTAGTTACAGCTATGTGTAAGCTCAGTTTAAGTTTTGGCAGGGTCTCACTGAAGTAGGGTAATTTTAAATAAAAAGTAAATATGTGGGAGATATTTTTTGTTTTTTAAAGCCTAGTTCTGGACATTTTGTCTGATGTCTTCAAATTACCATTAGCAACTGTTGGTAGCCTGGTAAACAATCTGCATTGGGAGCTATTGGTATTTTAGTCTTAGGTAGCCTAAATACTTAGAAGGAAAAACATTGAGGTTTTTGGGTAAGATTTGAGGAATCTGTGGCTTGCTTTTGTCTGAGTGATCCTCTGTCTGAGGGAGGAGTTCACTGCACTGGTTCTGCTTCTTCAGAACAGCAAAGTGGTCAGGGCTCTTTCGCACCAAATCTCAGCATTCCCTTCCTGCTCTTGTTACAGGTACTGTAGCAGTTGCTAATATTAAAAGGATTTTTCCCAGAGGGCCAAGCAAGGAGCTCTACTGCTTGTACATTGGAAGCAAGTGCATACAGGAGAGGAGACTCCCACCTCAGCTAGCTTCAACCTGTCCTAACTTTTTTTAGTGCTATTATAATAAAGACTTTGATGGAGCTCAGAAGCATGTAGCAGTGCTGAACATATAAATATTAAAGCAGGATTTCCACACAACTTACCATTCAGATGCTGAACACAAGTTGTTCTGACTGTTTAGGAAGATAGGAAAGAATGCAAGAAGGTGGAGACTGGAATACACTCACTAACCAGGCAGTCTGCTCCCCTTTTACTGAGATTTGTTCAGCTTCTTGCTTTTGCAGCTTAAAATGGGCTTTTCATTTTTTCCTTTTTAAACCATCTTTGAATATGCAGGTTCTGGTGGCAGGAAGGAAAGAGCCAGTATAGAGATGAGAGCTTCCAGCTTTAAACAAGTGTTGGGAAGGACTGCAGCAGAGCTAGTTTTTGGTTCCTTGGTGCTTAGCCATGGGCAAGATACCAATCAGGGTCTGTCATCCTGAAGGCAAAGAGCTTATTTTGAGGTTAAATCTGAACCCATGTGTTTTCTTCCATATAGGTTAAGGCACTGTAGATCGGGGGATTAGTCTCCACTTTGCAAAAATTTTCACTCGGGATGTCTGGACAATAGATTAAATTCAATGTTAGGAATGTTTTAATAATTGTGTAACAGTCTCTGCCTGACCTTCCCTGATGATACTTGATATTAAAAGGGACCTGGAAAGAACTATCCAGGACTGTTTTGAGTTTCTTGGGCTTAGAAAGGCTAATGATAAAACTGTCCAGTTCAAACTGCTGAAAGTGGGCTGCTCTGTCTGTTGAGATAATAGAGGCATTGGGGTGAGTACCTGGACAGTTACCTTTCTGAGTTGCTACCCGCTGAGGGACTAGCACTGCCTCTTGAGTGTTGGTGTCTGCTGAGGTTCTTTGTGCTGCTTAATGATGAGAGCAATATCTTCCTGCTACAGTCTCTTTTTGCTACAGAGACATTTAATGAGGGGTCAGTAGGTGTTTATTATGCAAAGCTAAAAGCTTGGGGATGAGGAAAAAAACTGTCAATGCTCCTTGCATTAATTCCTGTTCAGTTGTTTGCAGTGGATGTAAATTGAGATTCTGCTGTGGTGCCTGCAAGAGAAATAGTCCATAGTTCATTCCTATCTCACTCTTCTTTTCTCCCCATGCAGAGTATGCAGAGAACATTGGGGATGGAAAGAACCAGGAGTTTCGGGAAAGTGAGCAGAAGCGAATCCTGGATCTGCTGGAGAATTTCTGAAGACTCCAGATCTGTCCATGAGGATGCAACATCTGGTTCTCCTCCTCCTACTTTCCTCCCCCATCCTTGATTGTGTGATGGAAGCGATGTTTCTGTGAAACTGCTCCTAAAAGGGTTTTGGAGTTACTAATGACAGTTTCCCTTTTTCTTTTTTTCTTAAATTCCTTCATTGTTATTTAAGTAGCCTGCTATGAGTGGGATTGCAGCCATATAGGGCGGCTCAAGACCTCCATTTTTTAAACAGTTTTTTGCCCCCAAAACAAACTGCAGTGATCAGTGCGAGACAATATGACTGCATTAGAGATAGGATGAAGAAGAGGTCTAGATGTCTCAAGAGGTTGTTAGCAAGTTATTCCAGCCTGATACTTGAATAAAAATGTACAACTTACTGGACTGGTGTAAACTGAGGGAGCTTAGGCATTGATATGTGTCCAGTTCAACTGGTCTACTGGCAGAGCTCAACAAGAAATCAACCACATTAGTCATTCCTGCTAAATCTTCCCAAAGGTGAGTCAGAATCAGAAAGGTTTAGGCATTCCCTGAAGGAGATGTTAGATTGAGTCTGTTCAGGTTGTACTCAAAGCTAAGGTGGGGTAGGGGGTTGTGGAGAGGAGGGTAAGTAATCAATAAAGTGACCAATGTCCATGGACTTCCTTTCACAGTTGGCTTACATCTTGGCTGTGCTTGTTCTGTAGGAAATCAGTATTCTGATTCTTCAGCTGGCAGTCTGCTTTTTTATAGCAGTAATAAGTTCACCAGAAAAGGAAAGAAAAGCCCACTCCTTGTTGCCTACTACTGTGCTCCTGGGGAGCTGCAGAAAGACCCAAGTTATTCGCTTCTGACTTGCTGATGGTGGTGGGACAGGCCACAGTTAATTATTTTCTTACCCTTCTGTGCTTGCAGTGTAATTTCAGATGTCGGCATGCCAAGGCCCGCTGCTTCCCCGAGCAGTGACTCCCAGCTGGGACAAGAAGCAGCCGAAAATGTTTTCCACATATTCTGTTTTTTTCTGCTAAAGTTAATGACTGTCATCACAAAGCATGATGGCTCCAGCAAGCTGGGCCTTGCCTAATTTAGAGAGATTTGCATGCTGGCAGCATTCATTTTTTATCTCCGTGAAAAATGCATTGTCAGGAAAGCTTAAAGCCTTCCTTCAATCATGACTGCATAGGCACTGCTGGCCTGGCTGCTCTAATGCTGTTATTCAGGGGATCAGCATGGAAGTTGTGGTTTTTAGCAGCCACAAAAAGCTGCAAAAATACTTTTTTTTTTTTGGTGCGGAACTTAATTCCTCATTTCTGTCTTCTGTTTTCAGAGTGCTTCCTTAAAAGTGGTTTTCTCCTTTATCTTTCAGGTGCATTTAGGTGTTTTACTTGAGTCTGGGAATTGTTTCCTTTCTACACCACAGGCTGTGGATTTGTGGTGAAAGCTGGTCTGTTTTTCTTTCTTCGTGGAAGACAATCTGTTCTTCCTTGACTCACAGAACCCTTGCCTTTGAAAAGCTGAGGAGAAACGGAGAGGGTGTGAGGAAGGAGATTTGAGGCGGAACATGGGGAGAACTTAATGAATGTGAAACAGCTTCAGCTGAAAAGTAGGGGCCACATAACTGGGGAGGGAGAAAAAGGGCAGGGAGGATCTTGAAAATAGTATTATAAAGTGTTTGAGTACGAGGTAGGCTTTTTTAAATCTAAGTGGACTCTTAAATCTGATGTCACTGTGGTTCTTGCAGGTATGTGTGTTTTGCAGTCATTTTAGAGCAGGATTAGTATGCTGGTGCAGGTGTGCTGCACTGTCACTGCTCTTTTGGCTCCTCCCAGACAGGAAAACCTTCAGTGGTTGGTGTCTGGAGGGAGTGAAAACCCCTCTCCTGCCTTGCTGCTTCAGCTGGAGTTTGGCTTTCAGGAAGTAAAATTTCTTGCTGGGTGCTGTGATGGCTGGCCAACCCACATTCCAAGAGCAGTGTTGCTGGGGGGATCTCAGGCTACTCTTAATGAGTATTCCTCTTGTATAAGGCAGCTTTTCTTGGTTTTGGGGGATGTTTTTCTACTTTTGTAGTTTGTTAGCTCTTCAAACCACTTTAAATCCTGTAAGTCTCTGGGTAGTCCATTGGAAGAACTGGTATGGCAACAGTGGTGATTTAATGAGGTCTGTGTGTACTCCATAATTCCATGGGATACCACTGCTTCTGCCAGGATGAGAGCACCTTTCAGAGGTGGGTAATTTGAGTTAGAAATGAGCCTCAGCTTTAACAGCTCTCACTGTCTTGTGTCATGGAGTTTTCATGATTTTTCTATGTGCTTGATGTTGATTGTTGCCATGATGAATTGTGCCAGGGAACTTGAGATATTTGTTTCAAGGGATAGTGGGTAAAGGAATTAAAGGCTAGGTACTGTGGTGTTGGGTGAGTTTGCTGGGCTCCAGGGGTGGTGGAGCGGGGTCCTGGCATTGTACTGTGTGCCAGCAGTCAGTGCTGTCCCAGTTCTGGAGAAGGATCATGACTTTCCCCCAGGAATGGGAATAACTGGTGATGGGGACTGTGTCTTGACATCATCTCATGAGCTTGTGTTCTCAGAGCCTGGAGTACAGGCTGCAGATTAGACACCCAAAGCTGCTGCCCACTCTCTAGCCTGGGCAGCTGCAGCAGGACCCAGTGCCTGTGACACAGCATGAGAGATCACAGCTTTCTCCGTGTGGCTGCAGGGAAGTGGTGGCATCCCATGCCCTGCCCCTCACAGTCCCTGTGGGTGGCAGGATGCTAAAATGGCCACACTTGGGAGAGGGAGCACACTGAGGAGTCTTTTCACTTTTTTTTTTTTCCCTTCCTGAACCAAAGGAAATAATTGTGGGGATTACAAAAACCTAAAATGCCTGTGCTTATCCGAGCACAACCCACCCATTGCATCTCTCCGTGACAGATAAGGATGTTCCAGATGTTGCTGAGGAATTAGCAGAGAGCTTGTTATTGCAGGTCAGGCTTTTATAAGACAGATGACAAATTATTCTCCCCTCTTGCATTACAAACTCTTTCAGAGGGAGGGAATCACACTGCACAAAAGTATGGGCCCTCTGCATGAGGGGTCTGGGGGCAGATCCCTGCCCTATCTGGAACATATAAAACCCCTTAGCTTTTACAGAACTAGTAAAGCACAAAAAAAAAAACCCCAAACATTTGACATCCTCAAAGTTAGATGAGTGTTGGAGCCCCGTGGTGCTGCATTGGCATCTGGCTCTGCAGCACCTCGGTACTTCTCCAGCAGAGTAGGGAGATCAGAGCCTCAGAGTCCTGCCTGCACACACTCTGCTCCCCAGGACATCCTTATCAGTGGATTGGCCTGTGGCTTGCATTGCTGCTCCTAATGCTTGTGCTGGAGAAATCTCCACTCCATAAATATTTTCAGCAGATAAATAATGAAATTTGGTGAGGAGAGGGAGATGCAGTAAAAGAGGGTGATGACCAGTAAGTTATGATGTTGGTTTGGGGCTATGGAAGCTGCACTGCTCTCAAAAGTGGATTTTCCGGGTGCAGTGCATGGGGGGAGGGAGGTTATTTTGTGCTTCTGCTGCCAGGGAAACCTTTAGCACTTGGCACCACCACACACATACCTGTTCCTTGACCAGGGGTCCAGCTGTTGGGAGACACTGGATTCTCAGCCTTGATCCTCTGGATGGCTTAGATACCTACCTGGGCCTGCTATTATTAATTAAGATAATTATTCAGCTTAATGTGGTGCTGCAGGCGAGCTCATTTTAATTGTAATTCTTAGCAGCAGAGAAGAGCCTTGGAGGTATGTGGATGGGCACCATGAGTCTTAGCAGCTCTGGAGGACGTCATTGTAATAGGGGGAGGGTTAAAAATTTGAGCTAATAGTAATGAATTTTCTTAATGAAGCATTTGGAGCTTGTAGACAGTGAGATTTGTTCCCTACTTTAACCTTTGCACTTTTTTTTTTTTTTTTTCGACACTGGCTGGAGGTTCAGAGGTGGCAGCATCCTTGCTGCTGCTTTTTGGGGCTAAATGTGGTGTGTTGAGAATGTGAGGAAGGAGCAGTTACAGACCCTGGCAGGCAGCACCTGTCAGGCACCAAGCTGATGGAGGTGATGGTATGGGCATCTTGGAAAAGGACAGATGCCAGGTGATTTTTGTCTGCCTCATCTGAGAGCCCTCAGCAAGTAAAACCACAGGCTCAGAGGTGGTAGGAAATGCTAAAACTTTCCTGAAACTGGGATGGCCAGAGCGGCACTGTACCAGGGAGCA
This sequence comes from Turnix velox, assembly GCA_013400935.1. Classification (NCBI taxonomy): domain Eukaryota; kingdom Metazoa; phylum Chordata; class Aves; order Charadriiformes; family Turnicidae; genus Turnix; species Turnix velox. The sequence goes on along the minus strand of VZTY01018230.1, from coordinate 87,396 downwards.
GAAGCTGGAGCACAACTGGAAAATCCCAGTGTCATTTTGGGCAGGACGTGGGGCTCATGCACCTGCTGCTGCCAGGGCTCTGGCAGCCTGGGTTTTCCTACAGGTGGGAGACAGCAGAGCACACAGGGAGAGAGCCCAGTCTTCACTGCACCTATTGTTGGGACATATTCTCTTGTCTCTGACTGTAAACAGATTTTACTAAAGAGAAAATTGGAAGTTAATTAGAAGGAACATGATTGACGAGGCACTCTACTGATGGGAGGTAGAAAGTTGTGATCAGAGAGGAAGGACAGGGATGGGTGTTCTGCAGCAGTAGCATCTCTATTTGCCTCCAGACTCCCCCTGCTCCCCCTTCTCTCTACAGAAAGGCCCTGGGACACTGTGCTGGGGGCTCAGTTCTCCCAGGGAAGCTCAAGGTTGTGGGGAGCTGCTGCTGCAGAATGGGATATGAGCCCATCACCTGAGCATCCAGGCTCTGCAAGGCCATTGATCTGGATGCATGAGGCTGCTGAGCAACAGCACAGGATTTGTGAAGCAGGAGAGTGAGGAATGGGGAAGATGCTGTCCCTAGTTTGTGTCAGTTTCTTCTGTGCTCCATGTTTCTGTACTCCAAGGAGTTTGCCTTGGCCCAACTATTCTCCAGGCCAGGGCTGGTCTGGGCTGTGCTGGGGTAAATATTGGAGAAGCCAGTGTGGGAAGGAGGTGGCAGAAGGATGGTTGTATCAGCTTGGTGGGTAACAGGGTGAGATCCATGGTGCAGGAGGCTGGTGGCACCAGGGAAGGTGTCCTGCTGGAGCACTGGATTTCCTCCTGCCAGGAGCAGCAGGAACTGGCAACACTCCCCTGCAGCCACAGGAGACCAACTTCATCCTCACCCTGTGTCTGAATCCGGCTCCAGCTCCACTCCTGGCTGAGCCCCCTTAAACAGGGAGAAAAGATTGCAAATCATGACTGAGGAGTATCTCTTGACATCCCAGTAGAGAGATCTAGGCTGTACAAAATACAAAAAGACACTGTCAAAACTGGGAAACCTTCAGCAGCACAAATAAGTCACTCAAACTATTGATTTAAAATTGTTTTCCTTTCTTGTAAGACCTGGGTTTTAAAGGAGGCTTTTCTCGCAGGGCAGTAAGTAATCTGGAGGCAGAAAGGGTGGTTGGCATGAGGTTTTGGTTTATTAGGGGGTTTTACCTAGTTTTGGGGGTTTTTTTGGTCAAAAAATTATTTGGAAAGAGGGAACTGTTCCAAAAATGACACCTGTGACAGCATCTCTCTCCATCTGCTGGTGGGTTCTGCAGAGGAGGAAGGAATTAATGAACTGGAAATAACAGGAATTCTTCTCTGAAGAAATTTTTTTTTTCCTGGTAATTTTCATCTGAATTTTATGCTTTGGGTTACTTTGCCCTGTGTGAGAGCTGCTCTAGGCAGAGACCTGTGATTCCCAAAGCCCCAGTGTGCTGACTGGAGGTTCCTACCACACTCTCCAAGGCTTCCCTGTGGTGGGAAGGTGGCTGGGGAGGGGGGGGGATTTATGGGATGAGGGTCTGTGCAGACAGGCAGGAGGCTCTGTCTCTGTGGCTTATTGAGCCTTGGATAATTTGTGGAGGAGATCGTAGTGTTGACTGGTGGCAACATTGTTTTCCTGAAGCACACACAGACCTTTGGAAATAATCTAATAATGCAGCAATGTCAAATTTCAGCTGCGTTAGAAAATCCTTTTATACAGGGATTGTCAAGTCTCTGAACAAGTATCAGAAATGAGCTCAGTATCAAAGTGAAGGGTGTTTATTCTACTCGTCAGAGAGATGAACAACCCAATCTTCTCTCCGAGGCAGACAGGGATTCAAGCATTAGGTCATGGACCTCAGCAGGGCTCTGTGTGTGTGTCCCTGCAGCTCTTGGGGATTCAGGACCAGCCACCCTGGGGGAGCAGCAGGGGTCATAGAGGTGGCAGGGGGTCAGGACTGAGCAGCAAATGCCCAACCATGCCCCAGTGCCGGCAGGGGGATGGGGTGGAGTGGTGAACCTTGGTCTGCTCCCACATAAATGCATAAAAAGGTGGTTTTCAAAATCATTCATGAGGCAACTTTCAGCACATCATCAGCTCTGGGATTTTTGTAGCACAGGGTCCATCCCTGGTACCTGCTGCTTGAGGGTTGTTCCTTCCCAGCCAGTAGCTGCCCAGACCTGGTCACTCCTGAGCTCCTCCAGTCTCCTCATTCTGCTTGTCCCCAGTGCTTCACGGCTGCTGCTGGCTCCGGGATAGATCCTGGGAGCTTTATCTGGGAAGCTCAGAGCTCTTTGCTGCTGCTGCTCTCTCGCTGTCACTAAGAAGAGCCCTTTGAACCTAACCAGCTCAGGGCTGCTGAAGGCTCCTCCGTTGCCACTGCTCCTTCTATCAGCTTGTAACTCTAGAGGGAGCAATGAACTTGGGCAGAGATCGGTGCTCTGTGATCTCATCTGGGCTTTATCCTGACATGAAGAAAGCACTGCAGAAGGTAGAACTTTTTTGAAGCTATTGATTTGTAGCACAGGTATGAGGCTGTGCAGCTGCTGCAGTTGCATGTGGGGCTCTTCCCAGCCAAGTCGGGAGAAAAATGGGGAAAATGCTCCTACTCTTTCTGCTGGAAGAGCCCTGCCGAGGGAAGAGCAAAATAAACAGTTTGTATTTCCATGTCCAATTTAAAGAATCTCTTTGTACCAAGCATCTATCATCTCATTGCAGAGAACACCTGAAAAAAAAAAAAAAAAAAAGGACATTCCTGTCTAGCTAGAGAGCAAATATCCTTCAGGTTGCTATATAGCACATGGCTAATATCTGTATCTGTGCCTTCCCTCCACTAATGAAGCTCAGTGTTAAGGGTGGAGATTTGCTGCGTTTGTATTCCTCCTTACATTTTTGGGTCTTTCAAAATAGGCATATAAATTGGATAGGTCGTGGTGTCGTGGTTCTGATCTGCTACAAGGTGCAGGTTTAGGGAAAGGCTGCTGCTGCCAGCGGGTGTGGCCTCTAGATTTGTACAGTTGAAAGGAGATCAGAATCATTTAATGCATTTAATTGCAGGAATGTGTTTGCTATTCCCAGCGTGGATGCACAGAAAAGCCCTTTCTCCCACCAAGAAGGTTGGGGTGAGAGCTCCCTATCCAGCTGGATCATCATCAGTGTTGAGATGGAAGGGCCCTTTGAAGACCATCCAGTCCAACTCCCTGCAGTGAGCAGAGACTTCTTTCCCTAGAAAGAAGTTGCTCTGTATGGGGTTTTTCATTTTGAGATTAATCTTACACGGTCTGGGACAATGATCCCTGCCCCACACAGGGGATTGTGCCTTTGGTCTTCCTTTAACGTTTCTAAAAGAGGAAGATGTGCTGTTTTCCTCGTCTGTACCAGTAGAGGCCGAGTAAGTTGGGCTGAGAGCGCAAGAGCCTGAGTAATGCTCCTATATATCCCGTCATCTCTTTTTCCTTAATAAATAATTTCTTTTCCCCGGCAGGAGCGCTGAAGTGCATCCCGCAGCCTCACTTCCCGCGCTGCCCGGGGCGAGAAATGGGGGGATGGCAGGGGTTGCTCCGGGCACCGAACCCCCCCGACATCCCTCCCGAAGGGGCCCGAGGTACTGAAGCCGCCCCACCGGTACCGGCAGCGCCCGAGGGTCGCCAGGAGCCGCGGCGGACCGGGCTCCCGGTGGAGTCGCTCTTACTTGCGGGCGCGTCGTGGGCACACAGGGGACCCCGCGGGGGAGCTGCAGTACCGGGGTCCGGGCAGCACCGGGGTCCCGGCAGGGCGGTGCAGGGGCCAAGGGGGGGGTCTCGCGTGGGCGCTCGGGTCCGGCCCCTCCTCTCCCCCCTCCTCCCCCCTCGCCATTGAGGAACGAACCGTGGGAAAAACTTTGGGGGGTGTGAGCGGGATCCCTCCGCCGGGCGGGGGAGGCTCCGGGTGAGCCGCAGCACCTCCTTGTCGCGCGGCAACCTCCGCGAGAGGGAAGAGCTCCGCAGCGCGGCGGCGCTGGGACCGCGGCGCAGCCCCGGGGACAGGGCTCAGCCCGGCGGCGCTGCCGCCGCCGGGACAAAGGCAGCCGCGGCAAGATGGGCGCCCTGGCCCTGGCTCTGGGGATTTTCCACTACCTGGGGCTCTACTTGCAGCTCGGCGCCGCCTCTCGGCACCCCTCATGGGACGCTCCGGCGGCGGGCAGCGGTGAGCGAGGGCAACGGGCGGCGGCCGGGGCTCTGGCGGCGGCTGCTGCTGCCCCGGAGGATGAGAGGGAGGCGGTTGTGCTTGGAGCGCTCCTGGGACTCGGGCTTCTGCGGATGCCGGTCCCCCGCAGTCTCAGCCGTGCGGGAGTGGCGACGGGCCGGGGTCCCGGTGCTGGCGGCGGCGCTGGGCTCTGTCGCCGCGGGCAGCAGCAGCAGCGCGTCGCCGTCCGTCGCGCCGGCGGCTGCAGGGAGCGGAGGTGGCCCGGCAGAGCCGGGATTGAGCTCCGCCGCTCCCGTTCCCGGGGCCTGGGGGGTTGCCTCGCGCTCCGTCACTCGGGCTGGCGACACCGGGGGGCTTTGCACGGTGCACGCTCTGTGCACATCCCCGTTTAAGTGCGCGTTCCCTACTCGCTGCTGTGTCCTCTGCCACACACACTGGCAGTGGGAGCGACCCTCCAGTTCCCTGCCTTCCGTGGCTCTTCCGCCGGCTCCAGTGCACTTTGTGTCAGCTGGTCGTCGGTGCTGTGGAGCCCAGCCGGTGTCCAGCCGGTGTCTGGCAGAGGGGAACTCTTTCTGCAATCCCCTGCGAAATAGGACAGTTCATGTTTTAGGGAGTGGGTGGGGGGGCAAGCAGTGACAGGAGACAGCCTCATCCAAGAAGAGCGCTGAGATCGTCCTTGCTCTCTGTGAGATGACATGGATGGGTTTAAATCTGAGCTCGAGGAATGACCGTGGAGTGCATGCTGGGTGCCCAGGTTGCACCTGTCCCCCTCATGGCACCGGAGGTCCTGGTGTACGGAGAGTTTCTGGACCTGCCAGCCTGGCGTGCCAGAAGATGTGGGCAAAGAGCCTCCATTTGCCACTGCTGCTCCCCTCAGAAACTCAGCAATAGGCAAATAAATAGCAAAATGGTTGTTGGGAGGGAGCAGGGAGAGAAGAAATATTCTGTGAGACCGAGTGCACTTCAGAGCCACATTACAGCTTGCTCCTGTGAGCAGTTCTGCAGCAACTCACTTAATCACAACAGCAACCTTTATTAACGATACTGAAAAGCAGTGAGTAAGTGGGTCATGTATAATAAGCCATTTGTGTTCAGTAGGTGAATACCAATTTGATAAAAGCTGCCTGTGCTGGAAACCCGTATAAATTGCTGTTTAACAGATCAGAGATTGATCATTTCATTACTCACTGGTACAGATTTCCTTCGGCATTGGGAGAGCCTGGCAAGTCAGAGACATGGAGCAGGAGAGGGGTGGTGAGCAGTGGTATGGTTTTGGCTGTGGACAGTGGGGCTAGCCAGTCCCACCAGGCTGTGCCTGCGGCAGGCACTTCCTGGAACTCACTGCCAGCTCAGTCTGGTGCAGGGGGTCTGGAGGAACCTCTGCTACCCCACAAGGATCAGGAGAAGACCAGGAATTTGGTAACTGTTATCCTGAACTTGTCCACAGTGGATGCAGCAAAGGAGTTGAATGGGAACAGGGTGTCGGTGGGTGGCTGAGGCCACCTCTCAGGGTGAAGGTGGCTCCCCCACTCTGCCTCCCTGCAGAACTGTGTTCTTCTGCTCTCTAGGGGGGGGAAATTCTCAATCAAATGGTGTCCTTTTCCTGCCATCATGGCAAAGGCTCCATTTCCAGTCAGAATAGAGAGAGGATGGGTTCCATCTGCTCCGCTGCTTCCAAGAAAGCACCCAAGCCACAGGATTCCTTCTTGCTATCCCTCCTCTATCCACAGTGCTGCCTCTCTCCTCTCCTCTCCTCTCCTCCCCCCTCCTCTCCTCTCTTTTG
>VZTY01018230.1:8550-81349 GCA_013400935.1 Turnix velox | reverse complement strand
CTTCTCCTCTTCTTTCCTCTCCTCTCCTCTCCTCTCCTCTCATCTCCTCTCGTCTCCTCTCCTCTCGTCTCCTCTTTTCTCCTCTCCCCGGCACCTTCAATTATTCATGCCCCCCATTACAGACAGCCTGTGCACACTGGGCTGGTGCCATTGGCTTTCAGACTGATGCTGGCAGGGAAGCTCCAGCCACTTTTCCAGCCTAATGGCTCCCGGAGCAGGGCACAGAGAGCCATTCGGTGAGCAGTTTGCATTTCCAAGGAGAAGCCCAGTTCCTTCCGTGCATGGTTTGCAAACATTAGTGTCTCACTATCAGTAAAGCTGGTGTTGAAGGGCTGAAGGCTGGAAGGAGTGATACCCTGGCTCCCCAGAGTGTTGCCCTTCTCCTTTTTCTTACACCTTGATGATTACTCTATCAATTACTTCCATAAACACTTCACATTCTGCCAGATTTTTTTCATGCTTCCTGGTGGGAATTCTCCACCCGATGTGCTTTTCCTGCTGCTGTTCATGCAGTCATTCACTGCAATTACTTCTGACACCTCTCCTCATCAAATGTCTGTGCTTTCTTTTCCCTTGGAGAGGTTGACAGGTGATGGGCCAGACACTGGGAATTATTACATTAGGACAGTGACAGCTAATTTTAATCATAATGTTCCTTATGAGCAAGGCAGCAAATCAAACCAGAAGCTGAGGTGGCTGCACATGATGTGGGAGCCATGGTCAGTGCAGTGGTGCTGGGGCAGGGACTGTGGAGCTGGAGGAGGGCAAGAGGCTCCGCTCCGCTTCCCCCTTTGGCAGGTGGCATGCTGGGGCTGGAAGCAGAGGCAGGGACCTGGGTGGCTGTTCTGTCCACAGCTCTTCTTGGGGTTTTGTTCATGATGTGAGAAGCACTTAACACACTTTCGGATGGAAAGCCCTTCCGAGCCCCACCCACTGCTGCCTCTGCCTGTATCTGGGCTCCTGTGTGACCGTTTCTTCCAGCTACAGGCTTATCTCCTGCCTTGCTGCCCCCCTCCTGCAGCACCGACTGTGGTGGGTGCTTGTCTGGGCTCCAGGGTGTTGGCTGGGTGTGGTCATGCTGGATTTGTTGATGTCTTGTACTGTGTGCTCCATATGGAGCTGGACCAGGATGAGCCATAGAATGGGCAGAGCAGGGCAGGAGGGTGTTGTGTCCATGAGCACTGGCGTGGTTGTCAGCACTATGCATGGCATGGGCTGCTAGTGACAATGGCTTGTGTTTGCACCATCAGGCATGAGACTGGAGGACACTGATCTTCAGTGGAGCAGAGCTTCTGTCTGCTCCACCCCAGTTCCTGCCCACTGGGAATCATCCTCAAGCAGATACCAGCATCAAAGTGTGTGGTGGCTGGGGGATGGCTGCACAGCACTGCCGAGGGTCCCACTGGGAGCTGTTGTAACAGGGCATTTTAGGTCTTTGCTACTTAGAGTATCAAATAACTGCTCCTCCTTGTGCCCCTCTAAAGGGGAACCACCATTTCCCCTTTGTCTGGGCAAAGATTCTTGTACTTTAGGGGGTCTGGGGGAGGATTCTTGCTGCTGGCATTTCTTCTGCTGTGATGGTAAAACCCAGGCAGCAGGAAGGCTGCTGGGGGGAGCAGCCCAGCTGTAATTGTTTGCTGTTAGGCATACTTGCAGTTTTTAAGGTTAATTCCAGATTTATGTCAAGGTAAGCCCTGACCTTACAATAATTACCAAATTAGCTGCATTTTTTAATTTGTTTTTAATTTATGCTGCAAATTTGAGCTAAATCTGCTGCTAGTATGATAGTAAACAGGGACAGTGAATGGGAGAGGGCTTTCCTATTCTCCAGCTGCAGTTCATGATGCTCCAGCCCAGTGCTTCCCTTGGAAGGGGCAATGGCAGGATTGCCAGCCAGTCTGTGAGCAGCTTAGCATGACTGCATGTTCACTGGGCCATCTCCCACCAGCAGAGCTGGGATCAACCTGAGTGGGTCTGTGGCTAGGTCCATCCCAGGCTCTAGTGCTGGCCCTCATCCTGTCCCTGCTGGCCACCCACTGCCAGAACCCTTTTCCCTGGCACAGCTGCTGGAGCAGGAGCTGCCTGCCATGCTCTAGCTGGTGATGCTGGCTGGCCCACTACTGTGTTTATGCACTGTTGGGTAGCTGTGATGTGTTTGTGGTGACGTGGAGCCAGCATCCCTGCTTGCAGGCTTGTCAAGAAGAGATTCATTCACAGATGTTAATGGGCAGATGGGAAGAGGAGAAAGGTTTAGCTGAACTTGCACAGGACTCACTAGCAACAGACATGTCCCCTCTGCAGGGACAGGGTGGGCCCAGCACAGCCAGTGCATGAGCAGTCCCAGTGCTCTGCTGCTGCTCCCAGGTGGGTGCCTCTGATCTGCTTGGAAAGCCTGCACTGAGGGGTGAATGGGCCCCATGGCACTGGGAGAGTTCATCCCTTCTGGAGTTACTGCCCACTACACGTGCTGAGATGCACCACAATGTGGACATCACTGTCTGGAGGTGGAGGCTGTCCTTCTTCATCAGCAGGGGCGATGGAGGTGCCTCGGGGCGGGGGGGAGAAGGCAGGGGGCTGTAGTTGCTGGCAGGTGCCTTTGCTTTTCCTGCAGTGGTGCAGGGTGGTACAAACCCAGTGGGATGCAGGGTGAGGTTTGTGCAGACTCGCCGGTAAGCAGGATGAGGGTCGAGCCCACTGCGGCCATCCCTGGGGGACACTGAGCCAGCAGCACTGGTGCTGAGCTGAGAAACGTGCAAAGGGGGGATATTTCTGTCTTGGCAGCTCTGTAGGGTCCTTTTCAGGGGTTGCCCGTGCATGTGCTTGGCAGCTGGCTGGGAGGGAGAGGCTCCAGTCTCATGGTGGCACTGTCTGCTGCCCAGCTGTCCCTGCTGTGGATCTGGTGGCACAGAGAGAGGCAACTGGTTGACCTGTGCCACAATGGTTCAGCAGATAAATAATTCAAAGAGCAAATGTCAGTGATAACTAGGTGATTAACACATGTTGGCAAATGTCCAATACATATTTAATCACCCTCTAATACATGTTTACATGAACATTATGTGCCCATATTAATGTAGAAGCCATGGGCATCCCAGCAAGTGGTGGTAGGTGACGTGTGTGGGCCATTGAGGGATGGTTGGGGGGTGGTGAGGAGGTGGGAAAACCAGCATGGCTCCACCATTGCTGTGGGCACAGGCAGGGCACAGGGTGGCCTCATGTGCCCCACAGACCTGGAGGTTCTGCTGGTGGCTGAGGCTGGGGGAACAGGGTCAGGGTGCAGTGAGACATTTGCAGGTGCTCAGGGGGATAGAGGACTTGGCCTTGCCCCTGGTATGGAGTGAGTGTGGAGTGTCTCCCTTCCCTGCTGGCTGCCCTCTTCCTGTCTGCTGAGTGGAGGCTGTGGTGATGAATCCTGCCTGCTGTGGGGAAGGAGCAGAGCAGCCTGTATATCTCTGGTTTATGAGAGCACCAAGCTGTCCCAGCAGGCATTTTCAATTCTGTTTATCTGTGTTTCTCCATTGAGTTCATTTTATTTCCCCCAATTTTTGTTTTCTGGAAGACTTATTGATCCTGATTTTCTCAGTTTATGACAGGTAGCAGGCCATAAAGCACAGCCAGCCTGTCACTGGCCCCCTCCCTCACGCTGAGAGGATGCAGCACCAATGTCAGTGGTGGGGAGGTGGATGGTGCTGGGTGATAGAGGGGACCAGGGCACTGGTGAGCTCCTGCAGCTTGTCTGTCCCTTGTCCTTGCAGATGGTTTCAGTGGGAGAGGAGTCCAGGCAGCTTGGCTGCCCAAGTGGAGGGTCCATGCCAATCCATGGGGCTGCTTGTGGCTGGGGGCTGCCCAGGCAGGGGAACAAACCAGGTCCCTGCAGCAGGGCTGGGGCAGGTGCAGGTGTGTGCAGGGAGGCCTGTCCCAACTGCATCACCTTTGTCTGAGGAGACAAGGCCCATCAGAGAGGGAATGTGGTGCTGCTGGAGGGATGGAGCCCCCCTGACTCATCTTCTCCCTGGCCCCATGGCGACATGAGGATGGAGCCCAATGGACACACTGCCCTTCTGCCCCTCTGCCACCATGATGACTTCCCCTTCTGATTGATCATCCAGAGGGTCCCCAAAGTGCCCATCCTTTACAGAGCCTGAAGTATTGGTGCCAGCTGCCAGGGAACTGCCTGAGCACAGAGCAGGGCCACAACAGCCCTTATTAATGCAATTATTTATTGTACCTTGGCTAGCAGCTACCCATTGGAGTTTCCTTTGCATGGGACAAGGGGGCTCAGTCAGCTGCACAGAGTGGTAGCAGAGGAGCGCAATGAAGGGTCAGGATGCGCAAAAAAGGAAGGACCAGCCTCCCCTTCTCTCCTGCTGTCAGACCTTATTGACCATCTATCCACTCTTCTTCCAAAGGACAGTTTATGGGCTGTCTGTTTGCTGCTCACAACTGCTGCACTGGGCAAATATGGAAGAGCTGGGACTGGGGAGGTAGTCAGCAGCCAGTGTGGGGGAAGGTGAGCGTGGGGAAGGGATCTGAATCCTCTAGACAACTGTAAGTTCTGCAGGCCCCAGGGATGCTATGGGAGGGAGCTTCTGGGGCCAGGGCTGCCTTGGTGCCAACAGGTCCATCAGCAGGACCTGTCCTCCTCTGAATACACTTTGAGGCTGCCAGGCCCCCGGGGTAATTAATACACACTCTTCACAATTAAAATGTGAAAGAAAGCAGGCACTTGATTCAATCAAGCCTTTTCTCTGCTCGTCTGACAAATTCCCATCTGTGGGAGCAGATTTTAATTGTGTTTGGAGTATTTGGGACATGGCTGGAGATGCTTATCCCTGCTCTTCACACCCAGCCATCACTGTGGGGTCTACGGGGAGTCTCTGGCTTCAGCCATAGCTCCTGCCATCAGGAATCCTATGGAGCCAAAGTCCAATCCCTGTCCATGCTGGGGAGCATGTCAGCAAGCGCTGGTTAATGGCCATGGCAGGAACTTGGATGAGCCCTTTCCTGTGTGCCAGGGAGCTTCTGGCACTGGGCAGTGCTGGACTCTCATCCTCTTCCTGGAGTCCTTGGCCACCAGAGCTGTTCCCCAGTCCTGGATTACCTCTGTTCTCCAGCATGAAGCCCATGTGGCTGTTGGTGCAAACATCCCAGGTGAACAAGGGGTTGCAGGAGCCACGCTGGGAACCCCACTGGGAGACACAGGCTTGTTAAACACTTATCCTGGGTATTTCTCTCAGTTCCCCTGCTAAGATGGATTAAAGGAAAGTGATAACTGTATGAGATTTCCATGCATCCAAAGGGATGGTGAGATATTCAGGGTATTAACTTTTCCATCTGTGCTGATAATTGGTTTTCAGAGGGGATCAGGACTCATTGAGAAGCCCTGAGGAACTGCATGCTGTTCCTATGGGATGTGAGTCCCAGAGGGTCCTGGTGGTACCAGAGGGACCCGTATGATGACCGTGAGCTGGCATCAGTGGCAGTGTAAGGTGTCTGGTAAAGACAGGAGGGCACAGGGCAACCAAACTTGATACACAGTTACTCCTCTGTGGTCAGCCAAAGGTGGGCACCATCCCACAGCTTATGGTGGGGCCGGGACAGGCAGAGCTGGCTGGCCCCACGCTGGACCAGGTTGATCTCAGTGCTGCTGCCAGCCCTATAGCGATGCTCCTTGGGTGGTGGGGACAGAGCTGATGCCCCCATGCCATGCAGTCCCCTGTCTGCCTGCTCTAGTGGCTGAAATGGCACTAGGGGAGTGCAGGGATACTGGTAGCCCTGAACTGGGTCACAGAATAGCAGGGATTGGAAGGGACCTCAAGAGATCATCTAGTTCAATCCCCTTGCCAGAGCAGGAACACCTAGACTAGGTCACACAGGAACACACCCAGATAGGTCATGCTGGCACTGAGGGCTCAGCCCCTGCCTCGTGGGGGGAAAGCTGGTCCATATCATGACAATAATGTTTGCTGGTGACCTGCACACTAGGGCCATCCTGACAGAGGAACAATAATCTCTCCAGAGGCGGTGAAAAGAATTCTAATTACATCTTGAAACAATATTTGTTTTGAGCAAGGAAAGTAAACCATATGGCATGTGGGAGACCATTTGAGGGCTGCATTAAACAAGGATTTGTTTTTCATTTATGCTCTGATCTAAGTAGAGATACAATCACACTTTGTTTATTTTTTATAGCTTGAAGGTATGTGGGGTTCCATACTCACTTTAGAGCAGAGGTCTTGGGCAGGCAGCAGCAGCATGGGAGCTGGGGAGTCCAAAGGCTCGTGCTCTCTCCCTTTCCTCACACTGCTCTTCAAAAAGTGCCAGGGGAGAATGGGTGGCTCTGCTGTGGCCAGGGAGGGGACACTGGGATGTGTGAGGAGCTGAGGGTAATCACCTCATGATTGTGTCAGATCTGTTTGGTTGGAAAAAAGTCCGGGCAATCCTGCTGACCCTGCTTATGTTGCCAGTGCCATCGTCCCTTGCCAGGGCTGTGGCACATCCCTGCAGACATCTGCATCCCTCGCTCTGTCTCCTGCAGCCCTCTTCACCGAGATCCCCCATGACATGACGGCCCAGGCAGGTGAGGATGTGGAGATGGCGTGCTCCTTCCGAGGCAGCAGCTCCCCCTCCTACTCCCTTGAGATACAGTGGTGGTATCTCCGCAACCATAAGGACTGGACCGACAAACAGACCTGGGCTTCTAATCAGGTAATGTCCCTCCTCCTATCCCTTCAACAGCATCAGCAGGAGGCAGAGAGTCCTTCCCCACACTTGCCCAGGGGGGCTTTGCTTGCAGTAGCTGCTAGAGCACAGGAGGGACCCCATCCCTCATCAGCATCCCCAGCACTGACTGGACCTGCAAATAGTAGGGTCTCACTCCCCTCTGTTCTGCATTTGCGGGGAGAGTGGAATCTTGGGGGTTCCAGGACCCTTCAAGAGGTGCACAGTGCCCACCTGCACAGAGGATGCTCTGGGATGTGGGGCCAGTGGCTGGACCATCATGGTCACCCTTCCCAATTATCTGAGGGACCATGTAGCCCATCCTCTAGGTGTGATGCCAGACGCTTTGTGCTTGTGTCCTGCCTCATCTCATCACAAATTCATCTCCTTGTATTCCTTCCCACATCCTCCACCCCTCTTGCCCTCCCTTGTTTTCCCCATTTCTGTGTGTATCGATCTTGGCAAACAGCTGTCTGTCTATTTCTCTGTCTGCACACAGTGATAAGGGCCAAATAATGGGAAGGCAGCTTCAGGTATTTTAATGGGTCTTTATTATACTGCCTTTGGCAGAGCTGCTACTGGTATAAATTGAGAAGCATCGGGGAAGTGCTGCCCCCTCGGGAGCACTGCTGAGGGGGAACAAAGGGGCTGCAGGAGCAAGACGGGCAGTGTGAGGTGTGCTGAGGATGCCAAGTATGGGGGACAAGCTGCGTGGTACAGTGGGGAACATGCACACCTGGCTGTTGGTGCCACTGGTGGCTGCCAAAGAGGACCCAGGCTTCTGCCCAGCTTGCTAGTGGATTTGTGAATATTTGTGTGCTGACTTTGTAGGGTCCAGATTTGATGGGGACAGGGATTGCTGATGCAGCAATAATGGCAAAGTGAGCAGGGCTCTGTCCCCAGGTCATGGAAGGCACCCACTCATGGGGCTCATCTGTGGTGGGGACCCACGAGTGAGAACCTCATGCCCTTCAGCTGCCACAGTGCTCTGATGCTGCCATTCCCTCCCCTTCCCAGCTGCTCCATGTTGCTCCCATCTGCTCTGAGTGCCTGGGATTACTGGGAATGAGCATTTCTCCCCTCTCCATTCTCCACCCTTCTCCTCCCTTGGTGCAGTGATTGTGGGGGTGGGCTCCTGCTTCCTCACAGAGCTGATGGTTTCTCTTCCTCTCTGGTCATCTTGATCTTCTTCACAGCTGCAGTCATCGCCACAGGATGAGCCCGGGAAGGATGCAACAAAAATAAGCGTGAGTTTGGTTCTTGCAGTGACTCTGCTCAAGGGCTTGGCTGGAATGTTTGGCTGCCATGCTGGCACAGTGTTGCATGGAGCTGGGGTGGGTAGAAGGGTCCCTGGGCAAGGCTGGATGCTCCTGATGAGCATCCTTGGAGGTGATGTGGGGAGTGTACAGGTCCCACTGGTGCTTCCATGCCACAGGGTGGGAATGCCAGGGCAGATGGTCTTGGATCTGCCCTGGCTTGGGACTGGAAGCAGACAGGGTGAGGTTCTTTGATTGCCCCCTTCAGTGCTGGAAGTCACAGTCTGGACTGTGAACCCTGTCTGTTTCCTGTAGGCATCTGGGGGATATATTTACTATAAGGAGAAAATAATCTAATTTAGTCACCAGATTAGCATCCCAAAGCCATTTAGGCTTGTATGAACAGAATGAGGAGACATTAATCAGTTAAATAAAATCATCATTCAGAGCCTTCTGCTGTCAGGCCTGTGCCCCCACCCCCGGCACTGATGCTGACCCTCCTCCACCTTGAGGGGCTGTGGATTTTCAGGTGCCACAGAAGCTGAGCAATATCAGAAAACACTTCCCACCATCACCCTTGCCCTGGTGGCCTCTTCTGGTTCTCCTCTTTTTCCCTTGCTGAGCAAGCAAGGGGAGGACAGGGCTTAGGGGCAGAGTGCTCCCCCAAGCCAGGATCAAGTCCCTCTACCCACCTCTCATCCCCAGGAAATGACAAAGAGCCATTTACAAGGCTTAAAATGTCAGAAAACTTGTGGATGGAAGGCATCACCTCTCATCTCCCATCTGTGGAGATCACTGCATGTAGATTCTTCTACTGGAAAGGAAACCCTGAGGTATTCTCTTTGAGCTAGTCACATTATGGACCCCCAAGGTGGCAGCTCCACTTCTCACTATTCCTGTCACGGGCATTGCCATGGGCCCACAGCCCAGGTCCAAATCCCAGTAGGTGTCTGCAGGATCCATCCTTTGCTAAGGTGCTGTGGGTTGTTGCCTCAGTCACAGGGCCAGAGCCTGGGCTGCCCAGGGATGGTGCTGCCCAGGACATGCAGCAGGAGCCATCAGGAATCATTGCAAACCACCACTGCATGGCCTGGGAGTTGTGCTGATCCCCTCCAAGGGGACTAGCCATGTCCCTCTGACAGTGAGGATGCTGGGGTCCCAATGCTAAACAGGGGCTCAGGGCAAAATCCTCTGCTGGGCAGGGATGTGTGGCCAGGAGAATCTGTTAGAGCCAGGGAAAGACTGTCTCTACAAGGAGACAGTCCGGGCAGCAGCAGGGTCTGAAGGGGGTGCTGGAATTGCAGCTCCCAATTGCCTGCATTTCAGCAGCGCCTTTTGGGCTGGGAGTTTGCAGCTCTTTGGTGTTGGCTCCCAGCCCCATTTCTAAACACCATAAAATCTTCAGCTAACAAATGCAATGGCAAGTAGAAAAATGGCCTTTGCCATCCAGTGTGATTATAGGGAACAGAGCCAGGGGCCTCAGGGCAGGTTATAAATCTGATTTATTGACCCAGCCCAACAGGAGCCCCAGCTCTGGCTAGTGAGTAAGTCTTAAATTTCATTGGGTGATAAATACTGAGAGTGAATCAATTTGGTAGAAAAGCTAATTAGCTTTTCCACATCAATCTCCGAACCCCATGTGGCTGGACATGCACCAGGATTCTCCCATTCCACAGTCCAGGGCTGGGGTCAGGGTCCCCCCGTGCTGACTCTCTATCTTTGCCTACCTTTAGCATGTCCCCCCTGCACATGGCATGGCGGTACGCACTCGGGGATGGCCCTGGTGCAGTTGTCTGGGGTCCATGGGAGTCCTAAAGGCCACTTGATCCTCCCTGTCTACCCCACGGCAGGTGGTGAAGGTGGTTGGCAGCAACATCTCCCACAAGCTGCGTCTGTCGAGGGTGAAGCCGGCGGACGAGGGGATGTACGAGTGCCGCGTGATCGACTCCAGCGACGGCAAAGCCCGACACCACAAGGTGAAGGCTTACCTGCGGGTGGAAGCAGCGGGGGGCGCGGGGCACCCCCAGGACACCCAGCTGCGGGGCGCCCAGCTGCCCGACCCTGCCGCGCCAGCCTCAGCCCACGCACACCACCATCATCACCACCACAAAGCTGGGAAGGAGCTGAAGAAGCGCTCGGTGGATGCCTCCTGCGTGCTGTAGGAAGGTGGTGCTGGCCAAGGGGGAAGATGGGGAGGGGGGGGTATGCCAGAGCACAGGACTCTGCAGAGCCATCAAGGGTCCCACGTTCCCTGCCAGAGACTGGCCCCACTCTCCCATCTCGCCCACACTAGCCCTTACCACTTCTTTGTCCCATCAGTCACCACTGGCAAGGTTTCTTCCCCAGCCCTGTTGTGCAGCAGTACCAGGGCTCAGTGTGGGAGGTGGGAAGGGGGGCTGTGAGGCATCTCTGGGACTGTGCCCAAGTCCAGGGTGAACACCTGCACACGATAGTTCCCATCCCCACTGCCCCCTGAGGGGGTTACCCTGCTGCCTGTTGCCTCCTGTGGTGTCACAGGCCATGTTACACCCCAGCTTTGTGTGTCACATGAAGGAATGAAGGACCCCCCCTGCCCAGAGGACACTCCTTGCCCTCCCTTGTGCTTTGCAGAACCACCCATCTGTTCCTCTAGGACGCTCAGTTTACTTGCTCCATTCCAGTCCCACAGTGCATATGTAAGTTCCATCATCCACATTACACACCACGTATATCTTCTCTCCCTGCCCCACAGCTGCCCAAGCACACTGAGGTGTGGGCAATGGCACAATCCTGTCGTGCTCCCGGCCATGTGGGCTGTGCCGTGGCATCGCCCAACCAGGTGGCTGCCCATGACTCTTGCATGCCCAGGGAGCTGTGCCATTGGAACCAGTCGGCTTTTGCCCATTTCTCCTCCCAGCCCTTTGCATTTCCTGGAGGAAGGGGAGCTCAGCCATTGGCCCCAGCTGCTCTTGCTCCATCCCCACTGCCTGTGCAGCTCTCCATTCTCTCTCTCCATCCCACTGCGCCTTCCTCCTGCACCATGGCCCCACACAGCCCCGGGCAGGATATGCTTCATGGGCTGTTGTGTCACGGTGCAAATGGTGGAGCCCATCCTCTGTGTCCTCCCCCTGGGTAAACAGGGTTGCTGGAGATGGGACAGTGGGGAGGGAGAGGGAGTCCTGGGTCTCCCTGTCTGGGTGCCAGGCACTGCTTCCCTGCCACCATCACCCACGCCACCATGCCTGCTGCCACCTGACCTGCTGCAACTAATAAAGCTCTTTAAATGAACCTGTGTGTCTGCCATCTCTGTCCTTGCCACTATGTTGGATAAAAAGGGGGCAGAGTGGGCTGGGAATGTGTGCCATGATCTGCAGCTGAGGGCACTTAAAAGAGCACTTAAACGCTGCAGCTTGGGAGGTCTCTTCCTCCCCCTTGAGCTGGGTGATGCTGCCCTGTGGGTGCAGGACATGGCTGAGTCCCAGGTGAGCAGGTACTGCACTGCTGTGGTTTTGTGGTGCTGGGTGTGTGGCTGAGGGTCTGTCCCTCTTCTGTGCTGCCAGGTACCAGGTTCAAACCCTGGGTGTTCAGGACAAAGTCCTCAGCTCCAACCAGAAGGAAGGCTGGAGTCCTCGAAAGTGAGGGTGGTTGCTGTTCCCTAGGGCTGAGCTTGGCTCCATTGTGGGAGAGGAGCTCCCAGCACTGACTGTTGCCCAGCTGCCAGGAGTCCCCTGGCTGCTTTACAGCTTATTAATCCCTGTAGCTCTCTAGCACTCACCTCTTGTTTTGCTGAAGTGATTTGTCATGTGTTAGAGTAGCAAAAGCTGCTGGTCTGATGTCAGTCAGTGTTGGTGGCTGAGAAAGGGCACAGTAGGGCTGGTGACTGGGGTGGGAGTCACGCTTTCCTCTGCCCAGCTGCTGTGGCTCTCACCTGCAGAGCTGTGTTCTCAGGGGAGCAAACAGCTCAGAAGCTTTTGAACACACAGAGAACTTCATCAGGAGAAAATTATTAAGCAACAGGAGGGCAAAGGGGCTGTTGTTGGAAGTGCTATGAGCAATAGCAGCTGCTGTGCTGTGTCTGTCCTTGGCAGAGCTGTGGGGGCTTGTGTTGCACTCAGGTGCTTCTTGTCAGGGAACTGTGTCACTAGGAGGGATGAGAGAGAGTGGGAGGCACTGGAGTAATAAAAAGCACCCTACAGAGGAAAAAAATGAAGAGCTGGAGTTGTTTTGGTAAAAGGCTGCAAATCACTTCAAATGAAGAGTAAAAAATTTGCTGTGTGGTATAGTAATTTGCAAAACCTAGAGCCAAGCTCTAAAAATAACAGGTTTTATTAGAATAGATTAATTTTGCTGATATTATATGGAATTGTAGGAGCTGGAGAAGATGCTCTTGCCTGGTCTGTGTGTGGAACCTGACACTGCAGCAGTGCCTGAATTAGGGTTGGGGTGGGGGGTACATAGGGCCATACCCCCAGCCCCAGGTATGGGGGTCTCGCCATGTTCATGGCTGTGTGGGAAGATGCATTTTCCTCTGTGGATGCAGCAGCTCTGTACTGGGAAAGGTACAGAGCAGGTGAGCAGGCTCTATACCTAAGGGCCAGACCTTAGCATCCTGGTCCCTGCTATTGTGTGATGGGGTCACCAGGAGGTCCTTGCTGGAGCAGCAGTTCAAGGCCTCTTTCTTATTCCTGTCACCAGCTTATTCCTTCACCAACTCTATTACACAGGAAAGTCAGTAATTAAGAGAACTTTTCTAGTTCCTTTTCTCTGCTGTTGTCACAGACTTCCCGCTGTTTGTACCATTCTGCTGAGAAATGTCACCTGCCATGTCCCTCTGCCAGCCCACACTTGTGTGAGAGAGAGAGAGGTGGCTGGTCTGGGCTCTGGTGCAGTGCCATGAGACATCAGACCAGGGGCACGACCAGTCAAGTTGTGCCTGCAGATGCTGGGGCTCCAAAGTCATACTCACTGGAGTGAGCTTCCAGCCCTGTCTGCAGGAGCTGTGGCTGTTAAGCCACTGAAAATGGGGGCTGAATGGCTGTGACCTCAGGGGATGTGTGTGGATTGGTTCTTCTTTTAAGCTTGCCTTGTCTCAGCAGAAGTTGCTCAGCAAGGTTAGGTGACTTCTGCTTCCCAGAGGTGACCATTGAACAGCACAGCATGTGTGCAGAGAAATAGTTTGTTCATCTGCAGCCTGAGACTGGTGATAACCAGAGAAAGGAGGGTTGGTGCTTCTTGCCAGCCTGGTTTGAGGCTGATACCCAGCTGCAGGAAGGTGACAGGTTTCCTGTGGATGTTTCACTTGTACCTTCCTGGAAAAGTAGCACAGCCCATGAGGACCTGGTGACAGCCCCATGCTGCTGGGTGCAGAGAGAGGCAGTGAGTGGAGAGACCAGAACCAGACAGTTCAGGCAGAAGCACCATCATATTGCTGCTGATTTGTCACAGACAAGCTCAGGCCAGCACTGAAGGCAAGGCAGTGATGAGTTGGTTGCAGCACACGCATCAGCAGCAGGCCCCTTGGTCCCTGCATCCTCAACACATTTTGGTCACTCACCCAGATCCCCAAGAGCAATGCACAAAGTCTGTTCCATGTTAACAATCACTTTATTGTTTTGCTTTTTGCATTTCTGAGTTTCCTTCCAAATTTACTGTTAAGATCGGGTTTTACAGAACTAAAACTTCCACAAGCATCAGGAGGCAGCTTGCTGACAGAAGTTGGTCTGGGTGATGCTGACAAATCCAGTAAGGGCTGGGATCAGATAAGTAAAGCAGCATCTGCAGACAGTTTCTGGAGATGGAGCCTGGAGATCTTGGGGATGGAACACACTACAGCAGCTTCCAGGCTATCTGTGAGCTTGTGTCATACACTAGAAGGGAGGTTCTTTGTCAGGGGCAGCAAGTGAAACCCCAAAGACACATTGTCCTCACTGCATCATGCTGCTCTAACTTGAGTCGACGGCAGTGCTGCTTTGGTACCAAGTCATTGCCTGCATCATATGATCACGTATGTACCCACCTGGGAGGCTTTACTAGGGCATGGCTAGAACCTTCATCTAGTTCTCTTTGGGCTAAAAAAATCAAATTTAAGAAATGGCCTGGGAGAATGACAGTCAATCTGGGAATGAGGAAGAGTCTTAAATGACTTGCAAGCTATAAATCTCAGTAGCAAGAATCAGGGAGCACAACATGTTTGGCCACTCTCAGCAAACTGCAAGGAACACTCTTCATCTTGCCAGTAACACTGGCAGTAACACAGAAGAATTCAGGGCCTAAATGATGTGACTTTCCCAGGCGAATGTGATCCTGGTGCTTCCTCATCCTACTCCCCAAATGCTGACATTTGTCTGTCAAGGAGCAGAAGTCTCTTGGTTGCCAGCCCTCTCCTGCTGCTGCAGCCTCTCCAGCAGGAGCAGCACATTGTCAGTGAACTCGTTCCTCTGTGCCCCCGCCCCTCTCAGTTTCACGGGTCGCAGGCTGCTGTGGGGGGGCTCATATGGGAGAGGGCAGCAGCTCTCAGTCAGGAGAAGCCAGGTACTGTCGGGATCCATGTGCATTAAGTGGAGGAAAACACTGGGAAGAAAGGAAAGAAGAGTAAGGAGAAGGCCTTTGGATTGGCACCCAACAGAGCTATTAACAGAGAGCTTTGATGCTGTCTGCAACCTCTGACGGTTGATCAGACTCGGGCTCATTAGAGAGTCATTAAAATAGCTCCTGTGCCCAAGTGAAAAAAAACTCAGTGGTTTCACATCACTGGCAAGTGGGAGAAGAACAGCTGTTATGGTAGTCACTAACTTATGGACATCAGATGGGCAGTTTGTGAATAACTGATCCAGGCTTTGGTGGCAGCATCATGGGCCTCTGTTTTCTAAATAAAATTGCCCCCCAAATGCTGGAGAGGTGACTGCAGAGCACTACAGGTGCTACTTCTGTCTGCAGTTGTTGGGACAATTGCTCCTGCAGAGCTCTTTAAGTGGTTCACCACCCTCTTCTGGACTTCTGTCCCTTTCTCGAGGTGGGAAAAACAAAGGTATTCCTGGACAGCCACAAGTAGAGTTCAGTGCTGCACTTTTTGCTTATATGAGGCCTGCTCTCATACTAAGATCTTAATAGCTCCTTCCAAGTTTTTTTTTCCCTTCTTCACAGCACCTTTCACAAAGTAGGATTTTATTTTTATTGTTTTTAAAAGAAGCCACTTCATAGAACAAAGGAAGAGGGAAATGACAATTTCCTCTAATGCTTTACTGCAGTCTTGGTTTTTCACTTTGATTTTCAATACTTCAGGTAAGATGGGAGTTTTCTGAATAAGCACTTCTTACTTTGGACTCCAGCTGTGAGCTGCTGTAACAAAGATGTTGTGGAAGGTCCTGCTGGAGAGCAGGAAGCTCCCAGGAGCAAAATAGCAAATGGATGAATTGCATGACCTACATTTACTCACTGCTTTCTACCAGTTCTCACGGTCAGTAAACTTTGGGCTCATCTAGATCTGTGTCAGGGTTTAATGCACAGAAGGTGCATCAAGCTGATCTGGTATTAATTTTTCTGTCTGTGCCTAGTACAAAACCGAACTAGAATTGTCAGGTTGCCCTGACAGTGCTGCAAGGGCTCTTCCTGCATCTTGCTGAGTACTCTCTGCTCCCATGGAGACTATGAGCACCAAGGGAACTCAGCACCCACCCAACATACAGGGCAACTTTCCAAGACCTCAGTAAATGCCTGGCAACACAATTTTCAGGTCTCCAGTTTCTACTGAAATCATAGGGCCATAATGAGAACAGCAGCTGGGGGAGGTAAGGTGAACAGGAATCAGAGGGTAGGTTTGTCTCTGTTTCTCCAGAAAACACAGGACAAAATTTCCCTCTCTAAAGTCAAAGATCATCATCTATGAAAGGCATACAAAATCCAAACCTGACTGCTGTAGCAAAACTTTCCCCTGAAAAACTTTTCTCCCTCAAGTGAGCTAGCTTCCCTATGTAAAGCAGGCAGAAATGCCTTTTAGAAGCTCTCTGAGAGTGCAGTGCCACGGGTAACCTGATAATGCACAGAAATGAGATGAAGGCACTAGAAAGCTCCCTCACCTCTTCAGAAAAATCTTGTAGCTGTTTGTGCTGTTACTCCATGAGCAGCCAAAAGGGCTGCTTTTGCTGTCTGTTGTTACCCACTTGTCTGTCTCTTGGGTACAGGTCTCTGACAGCAATGAGGGAAGATGCTGCACTGTCCCCTTCTGAAGGTGCCTGCACTGCCTATCCATCTGCTCTGGAGAAACCCAGCGTGAACATGATCCAAAGTGATAGCTGTGCTTAGCAACAACCACCTCAGCAATGTGCCTTCCTTCTGGGGGACAGCCAGATGCAGCTAAACCCGAGAGGCTCTCTGCTCCCTTTGGCTTTGTTCTTGCAGCTCTGCAGGTTGGAAAAGGGAAAGCTGACCCAACTGGAGTGCCAGGCTGAGTAAAATGCAGGTAAGCTCACAGTGACGGGGTTTACAGCTTGCACAGTCTGACATCCCTGCATCAGTTCTGCCAGCCCTGACAGTGTTCTCCTGACTCTCCTGGTGTTTGCTTGGCCATGACAGTGAGAGTGTGTGGCTGGCTGCCTGCCAGCTAACAGCAGGTGCCAGTGGTTTCCACTGGCTTACCATGAGCTGCTGCATGGAAATAATCCTCATTCCTTATAGCTGGGGTGGATGGGACCAGGCAAGAAAGATGAATCCCTGGGAAGTAAACATGGCGATGGGAATGCTGTTCAGCTGGCCTCTGCTTCTTCAGTATGTGCAGAGTTTACCTCTTACATGCACAGCAGAGACATTCTGTTCTCCAACCTCTCCACAATCAGCCACTCTGGAGAGAGCAAAGCCACTGCCTCTTGTGCCTGCAATGACCTGAGGTATGTGATTGTCTCTTGATGACCTGGAGAGCTGTGCAGTGTAAAGAACAACTTGACTTCTACATTTTCAAACTAACTCTGGGGTAGTTTCTAAGCAACCTGTTTCCATGGCAAAGAATCCTGGGGTTAATCTAGGTTTGCTTTCTGTGGTTCCCTTTTTAATTTTTTACTTAATGTGGTTTTATTGACTTTTGCCTACTCCAGGTGGTTGGTTTAATGTACTAATGGCGTAGTGTGAATGATAGCTTTATTAAGTAGCATTAAGTATCAATAAATTACAAAACCAAGCCAAAAGAGGTATACCATGTAATCAACTATGGTATCTAAAAAGGTCCAAAAATAGCTCATATTTGTTCCAGTTGTACTAAATTTATTCTACCAGCATAGTGCAAAGTTTGGCTATTCTGTCCTAAGCTCCAAGCAAAGCCATGGCACAGTGAGCAGGCTGGCTTTTGCACCCCTGCTGAATGTTTAACCAGATACAGTTCACTACAGACTCCAGTAAGAACTGAGTAAATGATTTTTGCATAGTGGAAGAAAAACCATTCTTATCCAGACTGCTGACCAAAATGTCGGGAAGGTTTCTTCCAACTTGGTATGTTCTAGGATTCCATCCCTCAGTGTGTACAGGTGCTGTCCAACAGTGCTGCACATGAAGTAGTTAACAAAAGACTTTGTTCAGTGTAATATATAATGTATGGCACATCAAAGGCATGTGTACAACAGTGTATCATATGTCATTTTCTCCTTAAAATAGCAAAATAAATAGTACACAGGAGAAAAATGGTACTTGCTGGGAAATTTTCCTGCCCTTTTTCTCCTATAACAGTGAACTTCCTTCACAATATAGCTTCTAGTGACCCCATGGCATCATGTGGCTAGCTCAGTATTTCCCCCTACTCCTGCTGTGGGGAAAACTGCACAGTTGTTCAGACTGTTTTGTTAAAGATTCCATAAAGCTGGATAAATCTGCTGTTCTGCTTCTATTCTAGCATTGCTTACACAGACAAATGCATTATTGTATTAAGGGTATGCAAGTCTACAGTGAAGAACCCCTTTGCAGAACAAATACTTCTGAAGCCTGCTGCGATGCAATCAAAGCCACTAAGATAAAAATAAACCACCTTCCACCACCATGGGAATACAAAGGCATGGCTTGCTGCTTCTGAGAGCACTTTCCTGCTGATCTTTGCCCAGACTCGCAAAAGCCCTTCATGCCCTACACCCCGGCAAGCCTGCACTCAGGTAAAAGGGAACTGGCAGCTCTTTCCTTTCCCACAGCCTATCCAGGGCAGGGCTGGCCACACAGAAAGGAGGGGGGGGGGCTCTACTCCTGTCCTGCAGCAGAAAACACAGGTTCACAACCTGCCATGCTCTGTAACTGGACTCGTTACATCTGCTGAAATCTCTGGCCTTATTTCCAGATGACAATGTGTAACAATAGTGATTTCTTATCCTGACAGCAGGAATCAGGATGTGGAACACCAACAGATGAAGTATATTTCTGTCAACACTTCATAGAGCTGACGTGCATTCACCTAAACCGTTTGTGCTTTTTTAACCTCTCCCAACCTTCTCAGAGCAGTGGTGCTAAGACTCACACCTTCCTAAACAAACTCCAGTCCACCTTGCAGAACCTGCACTGATGGGATCACAGGAGCCCAGGGAAAATGGAAGGGTAAGAGAAGTGAATCTCCAGCAACCTGAAGAAGGTATTAAGTGATACATGGGAATGTCAGGCCCACCCCCTTGCATAGCAGCCTTCCCCTCTGCAGTTTTACGTTACCAGTGGACCAGGAGCCTGAAGTATTTTAGCATTAGCTCCTTCCAAGTAAAAGCATATAGTGCATCTTCCCCCTACTCTCCCAAATGCATTGTGAGGTAATCTGAAAGCAAACTGTAACTTGTGGACAAGCTAACATCTCCAGCTCATTTTGGGTAGCAATTTCCATAACAGACCCTGTTGTACAGGACTCAAACATGCCAGAAGGAGGAATGGGAAAGGTGCAAAAGGAAAGGAGTTACTGTGTTCCTCTGCCCTATACACCTGTATTTAAGAGACATTACCTCTGAGCAGCTTCTTGCAATTTCACAGGTTGCTTGGCACTGAGGTAAATCAAGCAGGCATCTGCCACTTTATTCAGGTCACTCTCGCCTGCAGAAATGGAAAAGAAGAATAGGAGGTAACCCGCTCAGAAGCTGCTACCTAATAGAATCAGCTCTAAATTGCCAGCAAGTGGCTTCTGAGCCTTTGAACTGTTTGACCCAGAGCTCTTCTGATCTCACCTCTTAAGCATCTTGCTGCAAAACCAGGAAAGCAATCAAGGGCATTGAGAGAGGAAAAGAGCAAGTAGCTAGCAAACCTTCTCCTTCATCAAAGTCAGCTCAAAGAGAATTTCTGAGAGTTTCAGCCAGTAGAAGAACAAGGTAGGCTGCATATAAAGGGTTACTCAGAGAGATACTCCAAAATGGAAGCAGTCAACTTTGCCATGACCAGTCAACTGACCTCCAGTTTTCCAGTTAATTACAAAGAAAGTATGGCCCAACAGCAACTCAATCTCCTTATACCCACTTCTGCTCAAGTAAGATGAGCAAGATTCTGCAAGGTGCTTGGAATATTCTCTCCCATTTGTCTCTTGAGATATAAAGATTGACCATCCTCTCCTTACAGCGCTTTCAAAGAAGACAGATGAAGGGCCAGCAGGACCAGAACAGGATGAGGCCGGAGAAGACAAGGAAAACCAACCCCATGAAACAGAAGGATGAGAACCAACTGGTCAATGGAGGTGAACAAAGAGGTAAATCTTTCCCTGGAACTCACCCATGTCCAGCTTCTCACACAGAAAGCCCAGTCCCTGTAACACAGCCAGCTGCAACTTGAAAGCAAGAGTGTGGCTGTACACAGGTCCGGCTCGGGCACTTGCTGGTGCTTGGTTGATAAGAGAACTGGTCAGCTTAGGCAGGACATCTTTGGAGAACCTCTGTCTTAGAAAGTCCCCACACTTTTGAGCCAGGGTATATAGCACCTAGTGGAGAAACATTAGTTACTGGAAGACAAGCATATGTAGAAGAGTGGGAGGAGCTCGGCAATCCTCACCAGCTTGGGGAATGAGGCATTCATTTTTCTTTGATAATTATTTTGCAGCTGAGAGCCACGTGAGCACATCTGCCACAGCTTCACAGAACGGTGAGTGCTTGGTGCAAAGGACAAGTAATCTGCACCTTGCTCTTCAGCTTCACGTGGCCAACCCTTCAAGACTGCCTTTCTCTCATTACCAGTGCATAGGACAGAAATACTCATTCTGTTGTATTTGACTTACACCAATACTACACTTCCTGTCTTGAAATTTAGAAGGAAGATGCTCCTGGAGAAATTCTTAGAACAAAACTCAAACTCAGTGCAAATTTTAATGATCCCTCAAACTTCTAGAGTTAATTAAGTTTTGTGTAGTGATTTCTCCCTTATTTTAGGACAGGCAGGTGTGAGCTATGCCTACTCTGAAATTCTACAGTATGGCTTCTTGAATTTGAGGAATCAAAGCTCTCCTTTTACTCACACCCAAGGATCCTAAAATGAATTTCATTCTGCACAGAAACCCTGAGGCTGGCAACCTCTCAAAACATGCTTTAAGGCCTGGCTTGTGAGTCAGGAAGAGAATGGAGTCGGTTGACACGGTCAGGAGCTCTTTTAATAGTGTTATGAGGCTAAATCTTTGTTTAACCTCTTCCCTCCCCTGCTAAGGCCTCAATTACAAAACAATTCCTTCTCTTAAGTCTAAGACTTCCAAAAGGGGATGCTGAGACCGTGGCTTTAGGAAAGGCAAGCTGCACTGTTCAGCGCCGCTGACAGCTGCTTAGGCTGTAAGGGAACTGTTTTCTTCTTTCCTGCAATAACCACCAATATTACTGGATCCCTCAGGAAGAGTGCCAAGGTTTTAGCTGTGAACAAGCTGCAGTGGGAGTGGTACAAGCCCACTCACTGCAGGGTGGTGACCCTGTGCTCTGAACAATGTTTAAAAATCAGTCCACAGGCTCAGTGCTTCTCTCTCAGATCACGGCAATGCCTGAGCTGCTTGCTAAGGCATTAGAAGCAGCAACATGAAGGCTGTTGGCAGAGATTCACTGCTGTACCTTGAAGGCTCTGAGCACTGCCAGAGGGTCATCACTAATCAGCCGGGTGACAAGAGCTGGCCAGACACGATGAGCCAGTGGAAGCAGATGGTTTCCATGAGGATGCAGCACAGTTTAGAAGCAGCAACATGAAGGCTGTTGGCAGAGATTCACTGCTGTACCTTGAAGGCTCTGAGCACTGCCAGAGGGTCATCACTAATCAGCCGGGTGACAAGAGCTGGCCAGACACGATGAGCCAGTGGAAGCAGATGGTTTCCATGAGGATGCAGCACAGTTACACAGAGCTCTAGCACATCCAGGACCTGGGAATGAGGAATAGGTGACAGACTGAATTTCAGAGTGCTGCAGCACCAGTATCACAATGGGGAGGCAGAAAAGGAGTTTCAATACAAAAAGGTGCAGTTTTACCTCAGTATCAATTGAGATAACAGGAAAGACACAGAGTACACTGTAAAAGGACAAGTAGCACACTGACATAATCTGTACCCGTGCTACAGAGCTGGTCGGGAAGCAGGGTGTGATTCCTGGCCTGATCCTGCAGACTGAGCTGTATACCAGGACCCTACTGTTCCTGCAGCACAGCAGCAGGATCAGCTGGTAGGGCTGGAGCCTCTGAAGTAAGAATCTGGGTTATGCCTCACTGCTGTGTTTTCCTTCTCACTTTGCAGTTCAATACGAGGTCACTTCAGCAACTTTAGCAACATTCATCAGTCTGTGCACCACAGTCTAAGGAAGGGGGATGGAAGGCTTAGATGGAAGAAAGATGCTTCTGCTTCCTTCCCCAAAAGCTGACACAAGATTTGACTACCAGGAGTCCAAAGGGAAGATGCCTGATGTGCTGCCATTCCTAAAACAGACCTCCCCCCAAAAACTGCATCCCTTTCTCTTGCCAGACTTGGGAGCATCTGTCCTGAACAAACATGTAGCAGCACTAACTTCACTACAGCAGGAAGCCCAACGTGCATCAAGCACATGTTGAAAAAACTACCAGCCCCCTTCCTGGGCACCACCTGTCCCCTCAAAGCCAGCACTCACTGACCTTCAGCCGCACTAGGAGGTTCCCATCAGAGAGCAAGTGGATGCACCTCTCCATCACATCTTTGGCCAGCTGAGCATGGCTTGGCAACAGAGTTTCTCCCTCTGTGTCAGAGTTGTTCACTTCTGGCTTAGCAAGAGGAGGAACCTCATCTGGAAGACAAAACCACTACTGAAGCCATGAAAATTACTTGGAAGTTTTGAGAGATCATGATAATGCACTCAAGTGAGGCATTTGGGATTTTTTTAAACCCATTTAGAAGTAATCAATGTTGTGCTTGAATTCTGTGAGTTAAGTGTCAGATTCAGTTAGGAGTTTGCAACTAGGGAAAGTTTGCTTTCTTTATCGGACAATGCAGTTGGCCTGACATTTCTGGTCTCTCCTTACCATGGATTTATTTCCCATTGACTTTTATTAAAAATGAAAAGCATAGGTATTTAAAGATGAAGTATTTAAAGGTCAGAACTGCAGCATAGCCCGGTAAAGACTAAAAAGTTCCCTACGTAATTGTCTGCAGGGCCTGTTAAGGCCAAGTGAGAAGGGAGTGGTGGCATCATTAGCCAGAAGAAAATGGTACAGGTATTCCCAAGAGAGGGGGAGGAAAATGTACTAAAGTCCTGGAAAGAAGAAACTTTGTGTCTTGAAACCCAATGGACTGTTATGAGGTAACAAAACAGAGTGTGTTTGTGTCTTAGAATTGGACAAGCTTTGATCCACAGGTGTTTTACTTCCCCCCACGGCTACACACAGAACAACACAAGAACACCCAGCAGTGCCCTGCATGAACAAAGGACAGCCAAAAGCACATCTGAGACTCGGGAGGGTGCCTGCTGCTTCGGCCTGGTCCCAAATCCCCTCTCTGACAAACAGAAACCTCAGCGATCACTGTTTTTCTTCAAGCTGAAGGTACCCTTCTCCAGTCATGCACAGCACTGACCTGTCTCCTCTTCCTCTGGGTCAGGCACATTGCCCTCTGCGATCTGCTTCTGTCTGACATAGTCAAGAAAGAACTGTTCCAATTCTTGGCTTGTCATCATCTGCTGTCCCTGGGACAAAGTCCTGCTCTGCCTTTGTTGGTGTTCCTCACCACAGGATGATCCAAACCACTGGACTGCAAAAAAGGAAGTGGTATGTCATTAAGGAGTCACAATCCCCTCTTGCAAGTACCACAAACCTGAGAGAAAAACATGATTTTTAATTCTTGTGGGACTGAACTACAGAATTGGACACTATCTGCCACATGACTGTGACCTCACTGATAGTATGGAAATGTTAAAACTCCAGCATAAACAGGAAAAAACTCCTCATGCTTCTACAAAGCATTTATGGAAGCATAAATCCATCCTTTCTGAAGGACTAATGGCTACATTCCTGCAAGTCTGCAGACTACACCAACAAAAAACAGTTGTGGAGATGGAAACCATTCGTGATCTTTGCTTGAGGACTGGCCCACCGAGCAAAGCTGCCATCATGCTGCGGTACCTCAGCTACTTGAAATCTCCCGTGGCAAGTTCAACAGTCAAAGACAAGTACCCTTAGTTACAGTAAGATGGCATTATGCAAAGTAAACATCATTTCAGTACCTAAAGCTGTCATTACTGAGTGGAGGACCCTGAGGAAAGTGGAAGCCTGGTTATTGTAAGATTGATCTAGTGTAGACAGAACATCTTGGATAGTGTCTTCTACCAGTGGAAGCAATCTGGCATCTGAATGCCTGAGCATAGTGTCCAGGACTCGGGAAGCATGTGGCTGACGTGCCAGCTGGCGCAAATTCAGGGAGATACCATTTACCAGATAGTCAGAATTCTCATTAATCAAACACTGCACCGAGTCATAACTGCAAGCCTTGCATATATCTACCAGTGTCCCCAGCGCTGTCTCACTGATCAGTAGAGTCTTGTCACCAGCCTTCTCCAACACAGGGTAGAGAGCTGACAGCAAAAGGAACCGGAACTCCTTCCCAAGGACAGTAGCAAAGCAGCCAACACCTTCCAGCTGGATACAGATCTGCCAGATGTTGCTGTTCATGGTGCGGGTTGTATGTGGCTCTAGGTGTGCGTCTCCTGGATGGGCTGTAAGCCTCAACTGCTGCAGTGAGTCCTCATGGATGATTTCTTCTGTATCAATGCTAGTGATCAAATACCAGTTTGCCTGGTCTGTGTACTCGTCAAGAATGGACATTATGGAACCCTTGAGATCATCTATGTTCGGTGAAACTTCCCTTTCCTGAAGGACATCCACTCCCACTCCAGCAGCTCCCACAATCAGCTCATTGAGGACTATTGCTGCCTGCTTTCGGTACATGGCAGATTCACTGTACAACCCCATGAAATGGTCCACAAGCAAATAGAGGTTTCCATAGTAGCCCAGAACACGACAAACTTGCTGAACAAGCTGGAAAACTTTCTCCTCTGTGAAGAAGCGGAAGTATTTCTTCTGACTTGTGCTTTTTTGCACCCCACACTGCAAGGAGCCAGAGTATGAGCTCTCACAACCCCAGCGTCTGTCCTCCACGATCTTCACATCTGTCACATCCAACTCCAGAACTTGCATCAGTGCTTTGGACAGACGGTAGAGGTGGGATATGGAGTTGAGGACAGTGTTAATCCTGGTGCCCAGTAACTTCAAATAGCCAAGCAACAAGCTTAAAGTGGAAATCTTGCCTGTGTCATCCTGAGAGTTCATCAGGCGAGGCAGAGCTGTGGCAAGGGAATGGAGGTTCTCAGAAAGGACATCAGCAAGAGCTCTGTTCTGTGCTACAATCCTCTGCTCTGCAATGCCTTGCAGAACCTCATTACACCTGCTTTGGACTTGACTGTTTTCATCATTCACCAGCCCCACCAAGGCTTTTAAAAGATGAATGAACGAGTCCACCAATGACCCACTGCAGTTCCTCAGCAAGTGGTGGACCAGTTCTACCAGCTCCAGTCTCACTTTCCAGTGGGGGTGAACTGAAGAAACTTCAATTATTCTTTGCAGGAGGAGAGAGAGTTTTCCAGCAGTGCTTTTACTCCAGTCAGGTCCTCTGTGGACCATCAATTCTGATATTCTGCTTTGTTCCACTGGCAGCTTTTCTTTATTCTTTGGGACTCTGGATAGTTGCGCATCAGCCATTACCAAGCCAACAATCAGATAAAAGAGCCTAATGGCAGAAACGGTGGGTTTGTGACCTTGTTTGATGTCTCCACTGATAACTCGAGACAGGGTAATCGAAATCCCAGGCAAAAAAGAAGCAAGAACATCCCCACATTGCTGTGCCTCGTCCTCATCTAGGTGTCTGTGCTCCTGGCAGTCACACTGCAGAACCACGACCTGTAAGCATTTTAAAGCTGAGATTTTAACCTGCTTTGCTTTTTCTTGCTCTGCTAAGCCCAGAAGCAAAGAGACAGTAAATCCCAAGAGTGGAAGAGTAGCAGGTCGGTAGAGAGACAAGATAACATCCCCGTAAGCTGAATGCATCAGGGTGTGGAGTGCCTGGATCACCGCCAACTTCAACTCCTCTGACTGTGAAGTGAGTTTGCTCGAGCCACAAGGGGGAGAGAGACACGTACAGAGCTCTGAGAAAAGCTCCTGCAGGAGCTCTTGTTTCTTCACACAGGTGGCTGCCAGGATGGAGGAGATGCACTGCACCGCGCTCTGCACCAGCCGCTCCTGCTTCGGTCCCGGCACCTTGAGGACGAAGCGCAGGGGGAAGAGGACGTACTCCTGCAGCTCCTGCAGGGCCGAGGCGCTGACGGCTGCCAGGCGGGCCTGCAGCCCGGACACGTTCTCCAGGGTTTGCTCCTTCGTCAGCTGGACGCAGACGGGACGCAGGGCCCCGAAGGCCTCCTGGGGTGTGTCGAAGACGGCCATACTCGGGCACAGCGCTGGGCCGGGCGGCAGAGGCCCGCAGCCGGGGGCCGGTCGGGGCCCAGCCCGGTGCGGGCCCTGCGGGAGAACCGGGCCGGCAGCGCCACAGAAACAGCGCGGCGGAGCCTTTTGAGAAAAGTCCCACCTGACCGCACCGCGCATGCGCAGCCCGCCAAGGCGCCGCCGGGGACACATGCGCCGTCCGTGCCCGGCCCGGTCTGCGCCGTCAGTTCAGCCCCTTCTCTCTCCGGCGATCCGTACGATGCTGCCCTTTGACCCGCCGCGGCGAGGTGAGAGGTCGCGCGGCCATCTTGTGGCGGCGGTGGCGGCGGCTCGTCGTCGGTGAGGCGGTGTCGTGGTGTCGCGCCCTCCCCCCTCCGCGGGCGGAGCAGGCCCGGCGCGGGCCGACCGCCGCCATGTCCTCTTTCTCCGAGTCGGCGCTGGAGAAGAAGCTGTCGGAGCTGAGCAACTCCCAGCAGAGCGTCCAGACCCTTTCGCTCTGGCTCATCCACCACCGCAAGCACGCAGGGCCCATCGTCTCCGTCTGGCACCGGGAGCTCCGCAAAGGTACGAGGGGGCCGGTTCTGCCTCACGGCGGGGCCTTCATCTCCTGGGGCCGGGGCGGGGGAGGCCCCGTCAGGCGTGAGGGCTCGGCTCGGTACCGGCAGCGCTGTCCTGGGAGCGTTTGTGAAACCTGGGACGAGTATCGCCAACCAGTGTGCGGGGGGTGCGCCTTGTCCTCAGGGAGGCGTTTGGGGAAACGGAGGGTAGAAACGTGGGTTGAAACAGTGAATTTTGAATTGAAAGAGGGCGGGATGCTCGGGCGCGCTGTTGGGCTGGGCCGGGCAGCTTGGCTGAGGAGCGAAGATAGACCTTTCCCCTGAGCCTGCTCCAGTTCGCCGTGATGTGCTTTTTTTGGCTGTTCATCTTTTAAAATTTTTGGTTTTGGCTTCATGCTGCGTACCTGTTGCAGATTTGTACTAAGGGATAGAGAGCCACGCAAAGTAAAAGTGGATGAGGAGATCTATAAATACACTTTTAACACTTTGGGAACATGATCCGAAAGTATTTTGTGCTTTTCTTGCAGACTAACTTAACTAAAGTTTGCCCTCCTAAGTGCTGGTAAATTTACATTTTGTTTCATGATGAAGGCAGGGGATTGCCGGTGTCAGTGCCCCGTACCCTGTGCAGCCCAAAACCTGCCGGCGTCATCTTTCTTGTTCCCTGTTAGCCCATGCAGGGGGTGATGCTGGTGAAGGGGTGTCTTTCATGTGATTGGTAGTGTATATTAAGTGTGAATTTTTCCAAGATCTGAGTTTGGTCTCCTGTGGAATAAGCACTTTTGTTTTCTGCTTGCTCTTTGCATGCTTGTGCCCGTTGTACTTGGGAGAACTGGGTCTCCCACTCTCTTTGGCTGTAGTTAAATAGAAACTGGCGGTGTCAAGATGGAAAAAGTTGAAGTACGTGGAAGAAATTTAATGTTGCTTTGGCACAACGTTGCCTGGAAGAATATTTGAGTCTCCACAAGCACATTCTTCTGCAGTGTTATTCTTTGAGTTAAGTGGTTCTATACCAAGTTTTTTTCCAGAAGTTATTTAATGAAAAATAAGTTCTGTTGTTAATTTGCCGGTAGATAGGAGCATAGAATTTTAATCATGTATTCAAAGGTTATGTCATAAATTATGTCATATAATCTCTGAGGAAAGCTGTGTAAGACAGCTGTGCAAACAGTATTAAATCAATTAAAAAAAAAAAACAAAACAGGAAGAGATCAAGAACTATTGGACTTGACGGTCTTTGATTTGCCTTGATAACATGGAGATTTTTTGAACTTTGTTTTTAGGTTAAAAAGACATAAGCTACATAAGTTATGATTTCAGGTGAAAGTGAGAAATAAATGCAAACTCTTTTCTCCCCTCTCCCCTTCCTTCTTTTTTTTCCCTTTTCCAGCAAAGTCAAGTAGGAAACTTACTTTCCTATATTTAGCAAATGATGTAATCCAGAACAGTAAGAGGAAAGGACCTGAATTTACTAGGGAATTTGAATCTGTTCTTGTGGATGCTTTTTCTCATGTTGCCAGGTATGTTGCAGCATTACGTATTTTGTCTACCTTTCTTTTTAGAGATTTGTATTCTTCTTATACAAAATTGAGTTCAGTTGTATTTTAAGTTTTGGGGATGCTTTTGCCCTCTCTGATAGAGATTGTATTCTGACTACTTTGCAGCTAGAAACTGGTTATTATTAATATTTCTCATGGAGAAAACTTGTATGAAAAACAGCCCCTCACAACTTCACACACTTGTTCTTCATGTACCATTCCTATGTACTGTATCTGTGTCACTAGATTCTCATTGGTTGTGTGGTTTGAGCATGGTCTCTTTTTGCATTGCTTGTTTTAACAGTTACCTGGTTGTTAGCTTTTTAGAGAAAGAAATTCATACATAAAAGGGAAGAAATTATGCAGCTACTATCTCACCAAAAGTAGACTATCATTTACTTAAATTTTTCTACAAATAGCGCAATAATTACTATTATCTCAAGTAAAGAACTTTAATGTTGGATGTTTTTGTTGTTATTCTCTTCTGGATGGCTTTCTAGCTTTCAGTGCACTATATGGGTACATTTGAGTGCCTAATGATCCAAGCAACCTGCTTTTTAATTAGGATGGTACTGTCTGAAACAACTGCTTAATGCTGATACTCTGAATTGTAAATATGTCAAGTTGAAGGTGTTTTTGTAACTCTTCTGGTAATTCCTGAATTATGCCAAGATGCTTTCTTCCAAATTTTTCCCGTCCTTACTTTGTGATAGGAACTTGGGGTGCTTTGAGGCAATCTTTGCTGCTGATAAATGGGGGAAATGACTGCAAATGGGTTTTGTGCAGTTTTTCACATATTGTCTGAGGCAGAGTCTCTCCAAATGTGTAAATGTTAGTGGATGCAGTTGTTACAGTTTGGAAGATGCTCTCTTAAAAGGTAAGGAATGTTTTTCAGCTGAACTATAATTCTCATTTTTGAACAGGGAAGCAGATGAGGGCTGCAAAAAGCCCTTGGAAAGATTGCTTAACATCTGGCAAGAAAGGAGTGTGTATGGCAGTGAGTTCATACAGCAACTGAAACTTTCCATGGAAGACTCCAATAGTCCCCAAATTAAAGGTAAATGCATATTATTTTGTTGTGTGTTATACTTTTTTTTTTTTAATTGGTACTTGTTTCACTGACAAGACTGTAAGGAGACGAGTCCTGGGCTCCTGTAGTTGAGTTATTGCCAGATCTGGTCATAGAGATTCTTTCAAATTTACTTGAGAGAAATCTAATTTTCATTAAAATTGCTGTTCCAGTTTGAAAATGTGTAGCTGTGTGACTTGTGGCTGATGTAAGATCGTTTTTGCTTATGCAGACATTTCAGTGCTGCCTTTTGATGTGAAAGCAAGTAAGTAGGGTGCAGGAAACTGTTGTGTCCACCTTGAGAGTAAAAATTGCCCCATTCTGTATCTCTGAGAGTTGTGATTTGGGTCAGTATAATGGTTTATTCATTATATTCATATTGTTAGTGCTGTCATTCTCTTTTATTCTGCATAGTTCCTAGATTACTGTTATTTGTTATTTTTTATAATCAAAGGCTGGAATATATACACAGGAGCTTGTCTCTTGTATTTTCTTACAGCAACTGGCATCATTTGGGGAAAACAATAATTGTGTCTCTTGATGTTTGTAGAATACCCCAATTATAACCTTACTATTACACATGAGGGATGTGAAAAACTAAATGCGAGCTTCTTGTATTTACTAGACTTTTATACTGCTTTGGCAGATATTTCCTCCTCTGTAGCATCAGAAAATAGTAACTTGTAGTACTGTAAAGGAAAGAGGAGCAGTAAGATACCTGACCTATGGAAGGTGGTGGTGATTATGGATCCAGAGCATTACTGTCAGGTTGTATTTGTCTGCTTTGCAACTAAAGGGATAAAAAAAACATGCTGCTTCATTGAGTAAATTTTGCTTTGTTCTCTGATGAGGTGTCATAGTTTGAGGGAGACTAGACTTGGCTTAGTGAAGTGCTCTTGTGTCATGTTTTGCATGGTGAAAACATGCAAAATACATTTACTGTGGCTAGTTAATACTGAGTTTGTATGGCATACTTAGGGCTGTAGTTTTCTGTCGGTTGGTGACTGTTGCTCATTCTCCTCCTCCCTTTGGGGGTGTTACCAATCGGTCCTGCTACCATCACCATTCTTGACTTAAAAATGCTTATAAAAATCAAACCCTTCCTAAGCATAACTGCAGGAAGCAGAATGAAGGAATGTGTGTGTGCATCTCGCTCGGTGAGGAACTCAGTTGTGGATTGGGTAACTGGAGATATTAATGCAGTTTTTTTTGTTTGCAAGAACTGCTCAAGCCTTTTCATGAGCATGAATACTGCTGCTGCCTTATCAATTCGTCATAGAAAAAAACCTGAGATTTTTGAGAGAAAAACAAATTTGAAAAACTTTGTTCTCTTGAGTTCTGATTAACCTGATGTTTCCAGTTAGCTCAGCTTTAAGAGCTGGTTTCACTTAGAATTTTTATGGATTTCTAAGATAAAGTGGTGCTGGTCAATTTCTGGTAGTTGACTGTTTTAGAAGGCTTTGTTGTAGTATTCAGTTGTTGTATCCAGTTTCAAAAGCAAAATGGGCAATAATGCATCATGTTTTGCAGATAGGATGTTTCTTATAAAGTGGAAAAATATCGTACACTGCTCTTTCTAAACTGTCCTGCCTTGCTGTCTTTATGTATACCCAAGGTAAACACAGTTGAGCAGCAGGTAGTGGTAGTATCTTTACACTAGTGGTAGGCTGGGCTGTTACAATTTTGAAGCTGCTTTAGAGCATCTGTTGCTGTGATAACAAATGTTCTTCTCTTCAGCCCAAGGTACGCCACACCCTGGTGATTCTCTATGGCTTTTTCCTATTGCAGTGTCTTAGGCTGACAGGTGCTGCTTTCTGAGCAGAGTGAGTGCTGCCCACCCGTAGAGTTTTGAAACTTGACAAAATAAAACAGAATCTTGCATCGCTGAGAAAATCCATCTTTAAAACTTACCCATGCATGTTTCAGTGGTGCAGCTTATTTCCTGTTTCATTAGTAGCAAGGCCTGAGGTAAAGGTACTGATCGGTAACAACTCAGTTGAGGGTGCCTGGGGAGTTTCTGCCATGGAACAGAATTGATTAGACAAATAATGAAGCTTTCCCTTAAGAGAGGTGGAAGACTCTATCCTTGTACTTGCATTTGTGGGCAGAATCAACCTTTTATTGCTGTTTTGTATTTGAGTATTTGGAATATGATGCCGACATCAAAATGCAACTGTGATCATCCTTCTCTTAGGATAGCTTAGCCTCAAAGCTTCAGGTACAGTTTTTTGAATTGGATAGAGTTAGGCATCCAAATGATTAGTCCTATGTCTCTTTAGTTGCAGAGGAGAAGAAGTCTTTAAAGCGGACCTTTCAGCAAATTCAAGAGGAGGAAGATGATGATTACCCCGGGAGCTACTCACCCCAAGACCCCAGTGCGGGGCCACTGCTGGTATGTGGCATGGGTTGAGACTGGGGGGTCGTTCCGAATGCCACCTCCTTTGTGGTGCAGCCACAAGGTGGAGCTGCCAACAAACAGAATGCTTTTAATGGGTAAATTCGACTGGAGGTTGGGAAGTCCATGAGAAATGGTCACCTACCTTTGAAAGCAACCATTTTGTGCAATGTTGTCTTCGAGTAATTTTTAAACTTGCTTCTTTACATGAGTATTTGCCAAGTTCACAGTATCCCAGTGTTTAGGAACTTACTGCTCTGTTACAGTATGGTCGTTGCGTTGAGACTGCTACAGTGAAAAACTACTCACTCAATTGAGAGAAATGATCACTTAAAGCAAAGCTGAGAAGTAAATGACCACTCTAGTAGTAAATTACATTAGCCCTTGTGTTGCATCAAATTGGGACTTTTCTAGCTGAACGTCCCTGACACTTTCTCTTAGACTAGCAGGGGATGTATGTGCACCTTTTCTCCTATTCCACAGGAAATGGCATAAAAGTTACCTGGTTTGAATGTTAGCTAACTTGTCTTATAGACTGAGGATTTGATCAAAGCCCTACAAGACCTGGAAAATGCAGCATCAGGAGATGCAACGGTGCGGCAAAAAATTGCCTCTCTGCCTCAGGAAGTTCAAGATGTTTCATTACTGGAGAAAATTACAGGTATGAAACTAGAAGGTGAATGAACATGGGTCCAAACAATGACTTGGAAATCAAAGCATTTTTTAAATTTATCACAAGGTCTGATGTGCCAAATTCCTTCTTTTATGTCTTTATTTTGTAACTGTGGGGTAATTAATAAATGGCAATCCCGTGAAGACAAACTGAAAATGAGAATTCCTAGCTTTTTCCATCTTTTTCCAAACATACCACTTGATTGCTATGAAAAAGGAAACTCTCTAGCCCTATTAGTCTGCTAGACTTTGTTTAAATGGACTTTTGCCATTGTATTTGAAAAGTAATCTTAATAGAAGCATTAAAAGTTTGAATTTGTAAGGAAGTCATTTAATTTAGAATTTATTATGAACTGACACTTATTCAGTCCTTTATAATAGTGTCCAGCCTGGTCAGACTAGTGCAATTAGTATGTTTACTTGTATTGATATATTAGGAGTTTTTCAGAGAAAAGAAGAATTAAAAAGATCCACCGTGATTAAATGTGAAAACTATCCTGTTTGTTTAACTGAATTCTGAAAGTGCAGCCTAAACTTCAGCGTAATTAACCTGTTTATAGAGGCTAACTTCATAGATTTATTCACTCTCCCACCAACCCCATCGCTGCAAGGATAAAATGTGCAATCACTATCTAAACATCTATCATTCTCAGCTTTTAAGTCCTGCCTGATTCCTTAATATCCTCCGCGATAAGGGCTCTTTATGCTCCTGTAAAGCCTGATGTGTATTTATGAATGTCATGTTGTGCATGTGATGATCACTTTTATGTCAAAGACAGAGGTTTGAAACGTTGTCCTCTAAGTTACTCAACACTTGTGCATGCAGACAAAGAGGCAGCTGAGCGTCTTTCCAAGACTGTGGATGAAGCCTGCTTGTTGCTAGCGGAGTACAATGGGCGGCTGGCAGCAGAGCTGGAGGATCGGCGCCAGCTGGCACGTATGCTGATTGAGTACACCCAGAACCAGAAGGATGTCTTGACGGAGAAGGAGAAGAAGCTAGAAGTGAGTATTGATTTGGTGTAATGCTCCCACTTGTCTCTTAATCTGTGTTTCTCCCAAGGGCCATCTCTCTATGTTTGAATTAAAACAGGTGAGAAGTTGGTGTAGAAGTCTGGAGAAGGCAAATTTTTCTGATGTTCAGTCTGCTATGTTTTAATACATCTGGTTGTGGAAGGCCCAGAAATCCATACTTAAACAAAAATAGGGTCACCTGACAAAATTTATTCAGACTTGCCCTTTCCTCCTTTCCAAAGAGTCAACTTCACTTTGCTGTAATCAACTTGTTGGGATTTTTTTATACTTGGTTGTGTTTTCATGTTACTCTTTACCTCGTGGTTGGATGCTTCTTACCTGCCTTCCCAGGCCCTACTTAAGGGGATGCAGCAAGATCTTCTGCTATCCATCCTTGAACAGCCACTCTTGCCTACAGGGTCTGTGGCAGTGCATCAATTGGGCTGATACTGAAAGACAATGACTGGTGTTTCTGGTTCTAACTCCTCTGAAGAAAGAAGGTTGGACTCTTAAGTTGTGTCTACAGTGGCTGCCCTGAGCATCAGATGTGTCTCTTGGGGTTAGTGCAGGGGCTGAGGCAACCACAGCCATTTATCCAAAGAGTTTCTCTATAGGCACTGTATCTTAATTCTTCTGTGGAAGTTTTAATTAATGATTGTGGTTGTATGGTGGAAGTTTTAATTAATGATTGTGGTTGTATGTCATTGGCATGGGTTAAAGTGTCCCTTTGTGGCACATTAAGGGCTTCATCTACACTGTTGGCTGCTGGTTATTATGAGCAGCTGTGGCAGGGTGGGACTGAGTTGCTTTAGAGGATGAAAGTGTCTGGAAGGAGACTGTGATGTAGCAATTGCTGGTTCTGTTTATTGCCCTGACAGACCTTATCCACTGACAGTTTGGCAGCATTGTTCCAAAGTAAATTTCATATTGAATGTTTGCTTTGTACTATGTGTTTATGCTGAAGTTTCTCTGTGTCTTGTGACTAGAACATGTTGCTTTTCCTGAACAAATTTTCTTTCCAGATGAGCCAAACAAGTGCTGATGCCACATTCAGAATTGGTGTGGTTAGTTTATAATTCTGTTAGCATGTTTTTCTTCAAGCATACTGCCTGTCTTATGACTGAGTCATTAAGAGAGACTTTCAGACCTAGATGCAAAAGATGCCGTAAAACTGAATTATAAACAATAAATATATTGCTGTTTACCTTTCAAAAAAGGGCAAGGAAGAGGTAGCAAAATGCTGTAGAACTGTTTTTAAAAGTCCAGGACAATCCATAACATGGAGTCAGTTTGAGACTGGAAAATGAGGAAATTCACAAGGACAGTTTTAAATGGAGATCTCTAATGTACTAGCTGAAATGTTGTAACAATTGTGTTGGGTTTTTGTTGTAGAAACTATCCTTTTGGTAAAGAATATTACTTGTAATTCTGGCAGAAGCAGGAATGTAATTCTGAAAATGAAGCGGTTCACTGGCTGAGCCATTTTCATAGGAATAATTCCTGGTAATGGCAACAGGACAGGTTGCTTGACCACTGTTAAGTGTAAACATGTTCTTTAATATGTCACCAGAGAGTAATGTTAATATGTTTACCTTGCTACATCGCTGTTTAGGTTTTTATCTTAAGTTCTGCCAAAACAAGATGTCCTTAGTATTGTAGAAGTCTAAAGTGAGTTGCAGGAAATGTTGCTCTTTAATAGTCACTTAACATGAAGGCACAATTCATAATTCATGTTGAATCTCAAACCTTAGTTGAGGGATTAGGTCTGATTAAAGCATTCCATTGTTCTTGAGTTGTAGAGGGTTAATAAACAGTGGAAGATGTTGGTTACAGATATGGCAAGCTGTATCTGCTTATCGGTTTTATATGAGTCTTTGATGTTTTCACAGTAACATTATTGATAAGTCTGGATTTTTCTTTGTAGTGCTAAAAAGCATTTTAATGGAAGAATGTGACTATCTAAAGGCAATTAAGAATGTATTTAAACCCAAAATGTTTATTCAAGCAAATACTGAAATAAGAAATTAACTTCAAACAATTTAATTTTACATGTATTCTTGTAGTATGCATTCCTTTCTCAAGATGTCTTTGGGGCTGTGACTGTGAGGATTTTTTCTCTCTTGAATTAGATTTCCCGATTCTCAGAGGAGATGGCATTTTTAGATAGAAGATAGTTTACTTCACTACCTTAATCTAGCCAAGGCTCCTAGCTGGGGAAGGGGGTTTCTGGGCTCCATTCTGACATATGGAAATGTCTGGCTTGGAAGTCAGTCTTGATGTACGTTGAGTTTTATTTACTCACAAAGCAAAGCCTTTCACTGTGATAATAATGAAAGTAGCTAATCCGCATCTTTTGATAAGCATTTTTTTGGTCCTAAGAGCTGCATTTGTTTACTAATCCCATTAATACTGTTCCTCAGGAAATACAGCAAATTCTCAAAAGATATATGGAAACTTGGTGTACTTATTTCTAGTGGTCTAATGCTCAAAATAACTTCCCAATGCCATTCATGCCTGGCTTTTCTTATAATTATGCCATCATTGGGATATTATAACATGTTTTAATATGTTTTAGAGGTGTGTCACATAGGTGAAGTGGTAAATAGCAAAAGCTCAGGAAAACCTAGTCAACGTGCTGTATTGGTGGTGTATATTTAATGTTTCTAAATAGAGATTTACAAGAACACATAAATATATTGCTGTCAGAACTCTCAAATTTCTGTTGAGCCTCTGGTGTATTTTTTTTTATTTCCTGTCTCCTGTGATCTTACACTTTGGTATGTCTAGCTGAAGCTGTAGCAAATTGAAACTGAAACAGGCTGCTCTTTCTAGTTATTTAGGTCTCACTAATGCTTAACTAGATGTTTTCAGTACATGAAATTGCTGTGATGACTTGCAGTATCGCAGACCCAGAGCAGAAATGGAACTGTCCACTGCAAATTCTAAGCTAAAATGAAATGAGGGCTGTTGTGTGCAGCTTGACAAGGTAAACCAAGTGGTGCAGCAGACTTCAGAGTGAATTTCCTGTCATGTCCATTGCAGTCAGTTTTCTAATATTCACCAAGGCTTCTTTTGAACAAAACACTTCTGATGGATTTATGTAGTGCTGATTAATTCTGATTTTTGCATTTGCTTCAAGGACTAAGTATATAATGCACTGGGCCCCTGTGATGTAGAATCCTGTGGACTGGAAGGGAATGTTGATTAGCAAAAGCATTCGTGTGGCACAGCGCCAGTTTTTTCTGTATTATCCTGAAACTCCTGCTTACAAGGAAGATCTCATTATTTTGTCTAAAAAAGCAAATAGCATCCAAAGACTATTAATCTTAATGAAAGCTTGCTATGTGGTGAGGCAATTAGCTAGACACGTGGGGTACAAACTAAGACAGACCTCAGAGAGCAGTGCTTTCTTTTAAGCGCATTTCACATTTTTTCAGTTTTGCCAAATGAAGGGACATTATGCAAAAAAACCTGCAAGGTTTCAAAGAATGTCATGTAAAGGGGCTAAATGAAAAATGCTTCCAGTGTTTTAGGATGCAGAATGTGACCACAGCTTGGTTTGTGGAAAAAGAAAAGCTGCTGAGCCAGGATGGGGGTTCCTGAGTGGAGCTGAGGTACATTTCTAACAGTGCAAATGGCAAATCCCAATAAACATCCCTTCCACCAGCTAGGAAGGTAACATCTCCCTGGTAGGTATTTCTGTGATGTTGCAGACACTTGAGAATTCTCCACTTAGTGGAATGGTGCCTCCAGGCTATGCCTTTGATACCCCATCTTTAGATCGTTGCTTTGTTCCCAGTTTGCTGCCTTTGCCGAGTGCTTCAGTGCAGTCAGGGTTCTGGGTGACCCAGCTCTGGTGGCCAGTTTCTCTAGACCTTTACTGCTCTGCCAAGGATCAGCATGACCTCTCCCTACCAGAGCAGATGGCAAGTGTTAAACTGCAGGAGGCAGTTCTCTAACACAGTCTGTGCTGTGTATGAAACATGTCAGGCAAAGCATTTATCTCTTCTAGGAAATCTTGATTCCTGGATTACTTTCTCAGAACATTGTTTCCAGTCCTAAATTTCCTGAGTTTCTTTTCTGAGTTCTTTGTGATTTTAAGGCTGTTGCTGCCTTTGTCTCTTTATTGTTAACAGGTATGATTTGGGCCTCATGCCTTTAACAACTTTTGTGTTGATTAGATAATGCCTGCATTAATCTGGTGAGGTAGAATTCCATAGAATTGAACAGATGTTCTACTCAAGGTGACTTCTTTTTTTTTTTTTGTGTTCTTTGTATAAATACCTCCCTTCAAATTTAGAAAGCATTTCCATAGCTCAGTACTGCACTGAGCTCTCAACGTAGACTGTCCCTTAAAATGGGGATATCTTAAGAACCATATTTTCATAAACATTTTAAGAGATTAGTTGTCAGTCTGGGAACAGGTTGCTGCTGATAATGTGTAAAGGAATTGCTCCTAAGTTTATGTTTACCAGAGTATAAAAAGCCAGAACAGAAGTATAATTTGCATGCAGCACAGTGATTCTTCGTTTGTCAGTGTGTCTTCTCAGAGATGGGGTATCAAGAAAAGCATTGCAAAAATTCTCAATCCCCTGTATAGTTCTAATACAGTTGTAATAGTCATACAAATCCTTGTCAGCTAAAACTCCAAGTGTCCTGGTTCTGATTGTTCCCTAGAAACAGCATATCCTTACTCTTCCTGTCAGTTTGCTCATGAAAGTGTCAGGACATTGGTCTCCCCATGGAAACATACTTCTACCTTCTCTCTGTTTGATTATTTCTGTATATATACCATTCTCATTAACAGAAGTGTTTGGTTGTGATGGTGTGTTAATTCACTGAGCCTCATAAAAGGATTTTTAGTTTGAAATAGACTCTTGAAGTACATGCTTACTTGGGTACTGGCAGGAAATTTATGGAATATATTTACATAGCCATTCCAGGCATAGGGGTGTTCTGGGTTGTTGCAGTGACTACCACTGCACTCATTGT
Organism: Turnix velox; assembly: GCA_013400935.1. NCBI lineage: Eukaryota > Metazoa > Chordata > Aves > Charadriiformes > Turnicidae > Turnix > Turnix velox. Next base: position 43,259 of record VZTY01018230.1, on the reverse strand, counting down.
AACTCAAAGTAATAGAACACAAAGAGTGCAAGACTGCCACTTGTAACCCCTCAGGAACTAGTCTGCTTTGCTATTGGGAGAAGGTGAGGTGTGTTAGGAGGTCTCTGGCAGTGGGTGGAGATCAGGACCTTGGGGAACATAATGTAATGACACCACCTTCAGATACTCTCCTAGGCCCCAGTGGGTTCAGATTTGGGGACATTTTGCATAGCTTCTGTTAATGTCATATAGGGCAGAATGAGTGGGTTTGGGATGCCAAAGCTTGTGAACTGACTGGTAATTTGGATGCAGGTGACAGGGTCTGTGATCATTGTAGCAGCTGCTGTGGGAGCCAGTGTCTTGCCAACTTTGCCCTGAATCCTGACCTGGAAAATATTTTTGGGCTTGACTGAAAACACTTTCAGTTAGCCCGTGCTTAATCTCCATTCTCTTGTTTTTCTTCCTCAGGAATACAAACAGAAGCTTGCTCGGGTAACCCAGGTCCGCAAGGAGCTGAAATCCCACATCCAGAGCCTTCCAGATCTGTCACTGCTGCCCAATGTCACAGGAGGTCTGGCACCTCTGCCATCTGCTGGTGACTTGTTTTCAACAGACTAGATCAGATGGTGTCCCCAGTTTGCGTTATTAACAGCAGAATTAAGGAGACTTTGGTGTTGACTGGAAAATCCAGTCTTCCACGATCTGCCACAGGAAGGAACTTGCAGATCCTGCTTTCAGCCTCTTGACTGCTCGTTCTCACCCTTTGTCCATCTACACTGGCTCACCCTGAGGGGAGGAGAAAGAATGAGTTTTTTGTGAGCTCTAAAGGGAGTGGAGATAGTCCACATAGCCAAACTCTTCTCATATTTTTCCATACTCTATAGTTGCTGTTTGCTCTTAGCACTTGTTATGCCCACAAAAGAGAATCATGTGCTTACAAACATGATGGAAGGAAAATATGGAAGTTTTTTCAAAGAAAGGTTGACCAGATAAGCTTTTTTTTCTGTAAAGGCATGATATTATTTCTGAGTAAGTCTTGTCTGTCTTAGCTGAACTTCTGAACCTGAGCTCTCAGAGCTCTCAGAGCAGTAGAGCAGCTTGTGGGCTTTGCATATGAGGATGTTGTACCATGAGAGTGGATACTGAGATATGGTACAGAGAAAGATTTTCCTCATACCATTGTGGGACTGACAATGAAGATCATTCCTGCTTAGCATAAACATAAATTGAAACTCAGCATGGGCAATAAAAATAAGCAGTTTCTTTGTGAATTGGAGAGAGCTTTAGAATTTACACTCTGCTCAGCAGTGCAGAACTGGGAATTACCTAAATGACAGTGGAAGTAAACTTTGTTCTAGCAACATTAGATTTGTTTTTCCTCTTCATTATACAAAATTTGATGATCACAGAAGCTTTGAATTAAACTGAGAGGTTGGAATGGTGTATTGCAACTGGTGATGACCTAGTGACAGGCTCTTGTCTACTCTGAGGTTGTTTTCATTGGAAATAGTATTCTATAAATTCTCTCCACAGCTTTAGAGAAGTTACTTAATGAATAGAAGTTAAATGTAGTAGAAATATTTATTTATATGTGAAGAAAAGAGTCCCATATATGCAACATCCTGTATGCACATGGGCCATGCTCATGCATGTGGATTTTAGAAGGATGTACCTAATTTTGTGTCATCAATCATTGTGGTTTAATTTTTATAATCAGGAAAGGTTTAAAAAGAAAAAATAAGGCAAATTTAAAATATAAATTCTATGTTGCTAGCTAAGTTTTTTAGCTGCTGTGGTTGTAGTTACATTTCAGCTTCTGTGTTAAGTCTTACAAGCTCAACTAGGATCATCAAATACCATTCCAATTTGGAAGTTTCTCGAAGCACTTGATTTCATAACCCAGATTTTGTGATGCAGAGGCTGAAATGGGCTCAGGTGCTGTCTGTGCCTCCCTGTATTCTTAACTGCTGTTGTCAGAGACATGCCAGGAGACCTGTAGCAATGCAAAGCTTGGTCTGTGTCCTCATTGATTTACTTTACAGGGTGTTCAGTAGCCAATTCAGCATTCAGAGAAATAATAGAGCATTTTTGGTGTCAGTGAGTTGTTAAGAAACTCACATTCTTCTGATGCTTTTTTTGCCCTTTTTATTTTAACAAAAATCTCAACTCCTTGCACCCCTGCTGCCCAGACAGAAAATGTGCTTTTAGTTCATGGGATCTCTTCAGTGGCAGAACTGTTCTTTCCACAGGTTGTTTTGCTCATGACACCTCTCGTGGGCCAGTCACTTTTAGAGGAAGCCCTCAGCATTCTCTCTGCTCTTGCTGGAAAAAAAAACAAAGCCAACCCCCCCAAAATCTCATAAACCTAAACCAAGAGCCTCATTTCTATTCCTGTCTTACCTCATGGAGTTGCCCTTAGGCTGTTCTAATCAATAATTATTTTGATAATTGATTCATGTGTATTTCATTATAGGACAAAAAAAGGAGTCATAAAAAAGTTACGTAGACAAACACGTTGATGTCTCATACTGCTGGTTTGGGCAGAACTTCTGTAGAGGGTTGTATGTCTTTATTTTTTTAACTGAAATGTTTTGTTGGGTTTTTTTCCAAATATATGTGTGTCTTGTTTAATTTAAATGAAATTTTGGTTTTAATTTTGTTTTACTTTTTGGGCAAAGGGCATCTGATGAACTGGGTGACATTGTCTTGAGGTTAAACAGGTTTCCCCACCGTGTGTCTTTTTTTTTTTTTAACGAGGTCAAATCTGTTTATGAATTGATTTAGGAATTGATTTCAATATATAGGCTGCCATTTGTGACAGCAGTATGTTCTGAAATGTCTCACAGATGTATTTTTTAATAAAGAGGGTGTCATTAAATAGTATTGCTTTTTACTTTTTTTTTCCCCTCATGATGCAGGTGCTGCTCTGGCTTATCATTGTGTTTTGGTGATTTCCCCTCTAAAATGAGAGGCAGCAGCTGCTGGATGTTGCTTTCATTGAGGTTTGTGGATGTCCAGCATCAGTTCATGAGGTTACAGTCATGGTTTCTGACTCCTATTCATCCAAATCAATCCATGACTTTCTCAAGTCATTCCTACAACAAATAAAATGTGCTTGCCTGTGCTAACCTCTGACTTTGGGTGCACAAGATGCAGCTTCTTAATTTATAAATTATATGGAGGACACATTCATTTTTAAGACTAATTATTTACAAAGAAACAAACAAACCCCAAACCTGGAAGCCAGGAGACAGACTTTCCTTGACAGGCTCCTGCATAACCAAAGCCTTTCTACTTAAGAGGAAGGGGAATCTCATCTTACTGCATGTTAATTCTCTATGAGGGGGCTTAGGGCTTCTTTAGTTAATGACTCTGCAATGCTGCCTTTGAGCAAACACAGTAAATCTTTTACATGCCTTAGAGAATAGCTACAAAGCTGCTTACATTTTCCTCCCAACTTACAAATCTTCTATTATAGAGACTATATTTAGCTCTGCTTTCATAAAAGGCAGCAAGAAGGAGTTTGATACGCAGCCTTCTGTGAGTAGGATGGAGTCCAATGTGATCCTTTTAGTTTTATCCTGTTTGTACGAATTTGAGTGAGGTTTACAAAGTCATAAAATGTGTCTAGGTACTGGATGTCCTTTCTTGCCTTTGGGAATGATTGTTTTTTTAAGAACAGAAACAACTGTCTCAAAAATTATTTCCCTTTTCTGCAGTTAACTCCTTCAGCACTCCAGTGTGCAGTCCCTCCTCTGTGCACTCAATGGGATGAACTGACCTTGCTTTGTCCATCTGTAAAAGGGGAGAACTTGGTCCTGGTTAACAAATGGGTAAAGATGAAGGCTGGAGAAGGCTTGCAGAGGTGGAGAGTGTATTTGCTAGGCACCTGACAGATTGCTGTGAGCTTGCAGCAGTTATTTACATTCCCTGGTCAGCTCTAAACTTACTGAATGTTTAAGATGAAACAGGAAAAGTATGAAACACATCTTATGTGGGGAGTGGGGGAGAAGGGAGACTTCTCTATAGGCACTGTGATGATCTGTTACTGGGATGTGACTGGGACAGGCATTTGCCAGGGATTCCACTTGATTTTAGGGAAGCACCACTTGCATCAGCTGCCTTTTTCCCTGTTTGATCTTGTAATGGTTTGAAAGTTTGAGGCCCACCATGTTTCCTAGGGCTAGTAGTAGTTTTTGGATAAACAAGCAAGGGAAATGAGCCAGCAGTGGGAAGCTTTGGAAGCCCTGGTTCAATGGCAAAGGATCTTGCAGTAGGACTGAGATTCTACTTTGTACCATCTCAGAGAAAGGAAGCTGTCCCCAATCAGCATTGAAGCAGCAGGGAAGTTGTCCCCAAGCTGTGGCAGCTGAAGGGCTGCAGGACCTGTCACAATGTTCTCACAGGCCTTACAGGATAACGAAGGTGTGTGTGGAGCAAACACCCTTGGGCTTGATGAAGGTGTCTTGAAGTAACTCATGGGGCTTTACAAATGGTCTGGAAGGAGGGGGTGGTTGCTGGATGATGGGAGGAGAGACTCAAACAAGCCAAACCTTAAACACCTTTGGAGTCTCTTCAGAGCTGGTTTCTTGTAAAGCAGCCTTGCTTGGCTGGGCCTCATGATGAATGGGAGTGACCTTCAGAAAATAGCTGTGCTAATGTTTATTTTATCAGGACCCAGCTTCAAACCAGAGGAGCTATTGGTTATTTTTAAACCAGCTTGAAGTAGCTTGAAGCCTAGCTCAGCAGAGCAGAGTGTAACAAATGCTCTTTAAAGTAAGGCTGTGCATCATTGCTGGCTCTGAGGAATGTTCCTGACAAGGGAAGGCAGCGCTGAGTTCATGCTGTTTAACTCCTTCAGGCACTGCTGCTCTCTGTGTTTTGTGTCTTGGTGGTTGACACTGGGGGAGCTTGGAGCTGGTGTGGTCCCCAGCACTTCCAGCTGCTGGAGGGGAGAATCCTTGTCTTTCCTGGAGCTCCTGTTGTGTTCCAGTGCTGCAGGGTGGGCACTCATTTTCTTCCCTTGGGAGAGCTGATTATGGGAGCTCCTCAGTCCTTCTGGGGGCCAGACCCTTCCTCCCCCACCCGGCCCAGCAAGAAGCACCATCTGCAGCCCTTGGACAGGGGGGGCACCACCTGAATGGTGCCAGCTGCATCTTCTGGTTGCATTTGAAAAAAGCAGGATGGAGATGCCGTGGTTAAGCCACCACGAGGTAATGGGTGAAGGATTGCATGGCCATCCTGGAGGGTCCTTCTGAAAGATTTTTGTCAGACAGGCAACACCCTGTCCCACACAAAGCCTGAGCCTGGTAGTGCCCACTCTAGCCCTCACCTGGAGCAGAAGCTGCAACTGCTGGATGCTCTGGTGGGATGTGAGGAGTCAGGGCCCTGGGAAGTCTGGCTGGGAATCCCCTGCCAGGCTCGGGAGAGGAGAGCAGCTGTGTCTGAAACACTACACATGGAGATTTTTATCTCAAAGATAAACAGAAAGGGAAGCTGGAGGACAAGTTGTCCTGGGCTGACTCCCCATCCACCCCAGATCTTGGCTGGGATGAGAGACTGAGATGGAGTTCACTGACCAGGGTCATCTTGTGCACCAGGAGCATGTGGTGTCTGCATCATCCTCTAGGACAGCACTGCCTCAGCCTTGACACAGGTCCCCCCCCAGGCCAAGGGCACTACTGGGGGAGCATCTTGGGGTCACCTGATCCTTTGGGTTGCAACTCCAGAGCAGCAGAGCACCCTGAGTGTGTGGGGTTGGGGGAGATGGGTCAAGCAGATTCCTCCTTTTGGAGAGGATCCTCAAGAAGAGCTGTGTCTGGCTTTAGAATTGAAAAATAGAGATTTTATTCAGTGCTTGGACAGTTAACTCATGTCAAGGTAACATCCCATCCCTTGCTGCAGAGCGCTCGCAGTGACAGGAGCTGTTATTAAAGTGGATGCCCTGCTTTACCTATGCAGTAGTGTTATATGCAGCATGTATTTATGTACCTATAAATAGGTTTGTTATATATGTAGCATATAAACAGCTTTTTGCTCACAGTATACAATTTTTACTGAATCATGTGAAGAGAAGTGTAATGACGTGCATAAGCTTGGCTGAGGTGCGGACAGTGCTGGAGAAAGTTCTGCTTTTTGGTTGATGAAACCTGCTCTGCACGATGGGGCCACCTGTGCTGCAGAAAGCAGAGGGGGCATCCGGCTGTGCCGAGTCCCTGCTGTGCCTGGGCTGGGGGGACTGTCACTCTATGAGGTGAGGGGAAGGTGGTGAAGCTGCTGCAGGGAGCCCCAGGCCCCTTTCTCCTGTCCCTGCTCCCATCACTTCTCTCCCTGCTGCCCCAGGCAATGCACCACAGCCACACTGGCAGTTGTCCTTCCCCATGCTGCTGGGGCTGGCTTTGGGTAAAGCAAGGGGAAGGCTGGCTGGCCCCCAGGCAGCAATGGAGGCAGGGTCCCTGCTGCTGCAGGGGGGCCGTGGCTCACTTGGGCTGTGGGGCAATGATGACGTTGCGGTAGCCCTTCACCCCTTTGAGCCTGTCGCTCTCAAAGTCCACCATCAGCTTGTGCAGTCCTGCCTGGCTTGGTGTGAAATCCACCCTCAACTTGGCCACCGCCTCTGGCTCCACAGCCTCCTCACTGGGGAAGGACAAGGATGTCAGCAGGGGGGGACACTCTTCCTCCTAGTGACCTGTCACCCTCCCTGTGCCTCCACAGGATGGCACTGGGACCCTGGGAAGGAAGAACCCCCCCCTCCTTGGCATGGCCGAGGACCCCTACCCAGAGATGCTCCAAGCCCCCTGCACCACACTCCAGCTCGGCCATGGCCAGAGCACATTCCCATCACCCTGGCTGAGTGAAGGGAGGGAAAGTACTTACAGTTCCTTGATCTGCTGTCCATTGGTGAGACCTGTCCCCTCCACCACAAACACACAGTTGTTGAGGGGGACTGCCAGAGGGTTCACCAGGCTGATCTCTGCCACCAGCTTCCGCTTCTGCATTGGCTCCCCTAAAATCTGCAAATAGAATTGAAGACTCAGCATCACTCCAACCCGAGCATGATGAGGCTCCAGCAAAGCAGGACAGAGACCTGCTGTGGTGGGGGGTTGCTCCAGCCCCAGAGCACAGACTATTGAGACCAACTCCTCGGGATGATGGCAGCAGCTCCCTGTAAATGGAAAATGACTCCTACCAAATCCACTTGGGGCAGAGCAGCCGGGGCCTTACCCTGATCTTGATCTCTGGGTTCTGGATGTAGATGTCCCTGACGGCCACAATGATGTTTCCAGTCTCGTACTCAGTCAGGAGAGCTACCACCTTGATGAGGTTGTCCTGTGTCAGGTTCTCCCCATATTGCTCATACAAGATCCGCAGGGGCACACTCTCTTCTGAAAGTGGAAGAACAGAGTCAGACCTCCTGCCACAACCCAGCACCTGCAGCCCTTTTCTGGGAACAAAAAGAGGTAAGTGCAAGGCAGGTGCTGACCCCCAGGTCCTGAGAGGAGGGCTCTGGGCCTGCAGCCCCCCTGTGGGTCCCAGTCCCCTGCATGGATCCCCTCCACAGGGTCTTGCACAGCTCTTATTGCTGCTGGGCTGGCATGTGCAGAGCAGTTGCTGGAAGCCATTCCTCTCTGGAATGCTGCCAGCATAGAGCCAGGACCTGGCAGTGGTGCCTCCATCTCACTGGATACAAGGGCTGCCCTGGACACCACAGTGGAACCCATCCCTGTCTCACTGCACAGAGTGAATGCAGCTGAATGTGGGCAAACTGCTGCCCTGACCCCAGCCCTCACTGGAACTTCCCCTCCTTTCCCTACCTTTCCAGGGCTCGAGGATGACATTCAGCAGGTCCTTCCTGCCACACTGGGGCCCAAGGGAGCCGTTGTAGCTGGCGGTGCGGGCGCAGAGGGAGAGGCGGCAGACACGCTCGGTGTCGGAGCTGTTGTTGATGACAGCAAGGACGTCGAAGTCGCAGCCATTGTTTGCACCCTCTGACAGCTTGAGCTTGAGATGAAGCCCCTCGTCCTCTTCCCTGAGCGATCTCGTCTCATGCTCTGCCTTGGTGAACACTTCTCTCTCCTTGTCAGACCCTGTAGTGCATGGAAGATAATTTGCTTCCCAGGGGGAATACAGGGTCTGGGGTACTTTGCCTGATCCCTGGAGCCCTCCTGTTTGCCAACAGCCTTCCCCCAAGGTTCCCCTGCCCTCTCTGCTGCCCCGTACCCTCTGGGTATTTGTATGTGTGGGTGATGTCTTCCCTGCTGTCCCTGCCCACACTCTTGGTGCTGATGTTCTTCCCAACGACAGAGGAGTGGATGCTCTTCTTCTGTGTCCCGTCACCCTGCACCACCCAGTAGACCACGTCAGCGTTCACCTCGGCGAAGATGAAGGGAATATCATACTTCAGCTGCAGGTCTCCCTCCTTGATGGCTCTGACGGGGGCTGGCCCACAGCAGAAAACCCCTGTGGGGAGCAGAGCTGCTGATACCACCCAAGGTAAGGCCAGCACAGACCCAAGACACCCTGCTCTTTTAGGGGTGGGATTCAGCAGCCCCGTGCTGCACACACTGTACCTTCACTCTTCTCCTGGGGCGTTGGGTCCAGAGCCTGCCACCCATTGTAATCAGGGGCCAGGTCCGGACGGGCCATCCAGGATTCCACCCAGCAATGGAAGTTCCTGCAAGAGAAGCCAGGACACGGGGGCTCCAGCCTCCTCCAGTGCCTTCCAGGCTCAGGGAAGGAGCAAATAGCAGCCCAGAGGTGGGCGGGTGGAGGTCCTGCTGTGCTGCTCACCAGATCATGTCCCTGGAGCGCCGCTCCTCCTCCCCCATCTCACTGAGGTAGCGGTCAATGAGCAGGTTGCCGTTGGTGTCATGGGCTGAGTTGTAGTTGGTCACCACCCGGCTGGGGATCCCCAGGCACCGCATGACTGTAGGGAGGCACAGCAAGGTGAGACAGACCCCCAGGTCTGTGCAGCTCCTCACCTTCCCTTTCCCACCCAAAGGGATGATCCCCAGGACAAGTGAGCTCCCACCACCACTGTGGGCGTCTGGTGCCAAATGGGTGGCACATGGTTTGGTCAGTCTGTCATGTTTTGATATTGCAGGAGGAAAAAAGGCACAAAAGTGGCAGCGAGCACTTCTGAAGGAGTGCACAGGCAGCAGCAGCAGCACACCACAACTGCTTTTTTCATGCCCCAGCTACCTCTTCCTGTGAGCAGAGCTCCCCAGGGAACAGGGAGGTAGTTGCAGCACTTCAAAGGCTGCCTGTGGACTTCCAAAAGTCACAGGAACGCATTAGTTCTCTGCTCTGTCTCTCCCCTGAAAAAGACCTCATAAATCTGCAATGCATAAATGCACACATGTCCTGTGCAACCCTGCAAGGGCACTGTTTCCTCCCAGGGAGAAGCAGTCTAAGTGTGTGTGTGCGTGTCTGTCTGTCTGTAAGTACATCTCAACTGAAGCAAGCCTGGCAATATTTTCTTCTCTTTTGCTCCAGCTCGACTGCCACGAAGCAGTGAAACTATTTGGATCTCAGTGATTCCATCACTTCCCTGTAAACTCGACCTTAAATCCACTTTCCCCTTCCTATGGCTTGAGTTCAGCCTCACCAGAAAGGCAGAAGCTACTGAACAACAAAAGCCCTTTTTGTGCAACTTTTTCCTCTCTATATCCTGTCAAATCAGAATAGGAGAGAGCTTAATTGCTAAGTAATCATTGCAGGCTGATTGTAATCAGTCCCAGCAATTCCCTCCTGCTGCAGCACAGGGAGTGGATGGAGGGCAGGTGCTGGGATGGGAGATGGAGGTGGGGGAGGGACAGAGGCGACATGGAAGGGGACATGGAACACATCCACTCTCACCAGTACATCCCACGGCAGCAAAAACCCAGCACTGGCCATACTTGACTGGCTGGCACCCACACTCCTTCCATCTCCTGAGTATATCCACACTCCCGATCCAGGCCATTGGGCTCGTCCCATCTTCATACTTGTTGTCCCAGCGCCCTGCCAGCACCCCCTGGTCCTCATCGTTACAATTGACCTGCAGTAAAACAGAGTTGGCCAGGCACAGAGGAGCAGGAAAAGGCTGGCAAGGGAAGGAAAGCTCACACTTGCCATCCAGCCTGGAGCAAAGGATGCAGGTGTTCCAGTGCATCCCAGTATGCTCCTGTACTGCAGCTGCCTGCATCTCAGAGAGCTGGGGATGGTGGGGGAGTGGGTAGACAGAGAGGCTGCAATTAGGATGTGCTCATTAGGGATGGATTTTAGAAATGTGTTCTCCTGCCTGGCATTTTGCTTGTGAGTTGCAGCAGCTCTGCAGGTGGAGCACGCCTGTGTGATTTCTCTCCTCTTAAAAGGCTCCTTTTATAGATATATATATATATATGCACATGTGTGTGTATATGTGATGGCTAATAGCAAGAGTGGAAAGGTTGAAAAGGGGTTGTGAAACTCCCCAAGGAAGGAAACTGGTGCAACTGGGAGAAGAAGGGCAAATGCCACCCCTTTGTTACAGCTGTGGTCACAGCAGTGTCACAGCACAGGGGGTGTCAGGAATATCCTGCTGGTGGGACTCACCATGGCACTCACCACCCTGCCAATGTACACAGGGTCATTGCGGCGGGAGCAATCCCGGTTCTGGTCCCGCAGGAATTTGGGGTTTGTGTCCAGCAGCTTGAGGCAGATGGACAAGATGTCATCCTCGAACTGACACAAAGCAGGGAGAAAATGTGTGAACTCCCCAACGCTCTGTGGGGATTCTTCTGCCTACTCTACCCCCTCCCTGGCCCACCATGATGCCCCTGCAGTCGGGGCTGTTGGCACACAGGGTCCCCTCAGGTGCCCTACTTGAGCCAGCACCCAGCGAGTGACTGTCCCTGGGTTGTGCTGCCATGGTGGCCAGCAGGAGCTCAGCTCATGCAGCTCACAGGCCACATCTTGCTTCCTGCAGCTGCTGCTGTGCTGTGGTTAGACATGGACCTGACCTCTGGGGAAAACCACCTATTTCCCATCACTGGGTGAATCATGGCCCTTCCCTGAATTGATGCTCAAATCCTGCAGGGGCCAGAGGCTCACAGTCTGGTGCTCAGGGCAGGGAAGAGTTGGGCTCCTGCAATGCCAGGAGCCCAGAGCAGCCATGGGGGCTGCAGCAGGGGGCACTTATCAGTGTGGCCAGCATGGCACTGGAGAGCACGTTATCGGCCGCTGGCCCTCGGGAACAGCATGGCTGTCCTGATTAGGAGTGTGTGGCCACGGGGCCTCAGGAGCTGAGCAGAAACACTCCCCTCACTCTGCCGTGCTGCAAAGCCAGCACATCCCCCCAACCCAGAGATCCAGCTTGCTTTGTCCCATGGCATCAAGGTGGATCCTCCCCACAATGCTGCCTGCACTTGGCACGTGTGTTCTGGGACACGTGTGGGGCAGCAGCCTCTATGCACTGCACTGCCAGGGTGAGCTGTGCTGGGTTTGGCCAGGGCTCCCACGTGTCCCACTCACCTGGCCAAAGTTCCAGGGGACAGAGGTGATGTAGTCACGGGTGCCCTGATAGATGAGTCCCTGTTGGGACAGCACGTACTCGCTGCGTTCATCCTCATCTCGCAGGAAAACCGTGTCCTCTGCAGGGAGAGCAAGACAGAGATGGGGCCCTGCCCTGCACCCCCCAGCCCTTCTCAGGGCTCCCCCTTCTCAGGGCTCAGCCAAACAACGACTGGGGATTGGCCTGGTGGGAAATGAGACAACTGGGGCTGGAACTGCTTCCATCTGAACAAGATTTTTCTGCTCGGTTTGATTTCAGCTGATGGGAAAATTTCAGTGGAGTTGTGATTTTCCCTTCCAGCCTTTTTTGTTTCTCCCCTTCTTTCCTCCCCTGTGTTTTATGGAGTGGAGTCTTTTCCCAGGAATGGAAACTCCTCTGGTGGGAGAAGTGAGAGGTGTGAACCAGGAATGCTGGCTGAGATCACAGATGAAGCCATTTTGCTTGCACAGCAGTTACTACTGCAAAAATCACTATTTACTGGATATGCTTTCAGAAAAAACCTTAAAAACATACAATTGAGCACCAGCCATGGGTTAGCAAGGCTTCCTAAAGCCCCTTATCTCAGCAGACACAGCACAGAGTGTTTGGGATTCAGGAAATGGAGCTGTGAGCAGGGAGCTCGGGCTGCTCCCTGGGACAGAGGAAGGATGCAGAGGTGAAAACCCCAGCTATTGTTTGCCCAGAGTCATTAAACCCCCACAGAACAAACCCTTCCTTATGTGCCCAGTCACTCAAATTCCACCAGGATGAGACACCCCTGGGACCACCCCCCAGTCCCTGAGCCCTCAGCAGGATCTGGGGGTAGGTGGGACTGGTGGGGGTCAGGTGGGGCAAATTAATTAGGGACTATTAAGGGCTTTTCCTGCCTCCCAGACAGCAGCTGCTGCTGGAGGTTGCTCAGGGTTTCACACTACTGCCACAGGTGAGTTCCTGTGGGATGTTGTAGTGGTGGGTGTCAGGGGTGCTGGCAGAGGGGCTGTGTGTCTTGGGGTGGGGAGCAATGCTCATGGGCTTGACCTGCTGTGGGGACCAGGCAGAGGTGGAAGTGGGGATTACTGCTTAGATCTGAGTTACAGAATGGTGCAAGACCTGTGTGGCCATCCTGCCCCAGAGGAGCTGAGGTGAGCTTATGCTCACTTTCTCTGGGAACCCCAGTCTGAGGAAGATGAAAGCCTCACCTGGGTGCCAGGCATTAAAGAGCAGGATGAAGTCCCCGATGTGGCAGCTGGAGCCCTGGTAGCCGGTGGAGGTCTCTACTGTCAGGCTGTAGCGGCCGACACAGGAGTTGGGGGGGGAGCAGAGTGAGACTGAGAGGGAGCCTTGGTCCTGCTGCTGGATCACGGCGCTCCAGCCCGACTCCTCCGGGAAATCCGTCACAGCAAAGTGAGACCTGGTTCCTGATGTCTCCGTGGGGCAGGGTCCTGCCAAGAAGCAGCAGGTCAGCTTTCCTGGTGCTCCAGGAGCCACGCAATGTGGGGACTGAATTAGGGGGACTTTTCTACTAGACCCTGTGGAGCCCCTGTGCCTCGGCGTTGCAAGACTTTGGCTCTTGCCACACAGGAATTTGTGTTGTTTGATTTGTTGGGTATCTGGGGCACAGGACCGCCCAGCTATGGGAAGCTCAGGCATGTCCCTCGCTGTCTGGGAAGGGACAGGAAGGAGGAACTTGCCCCACAGATGCCCCAGGGCCAGGAGAGTGGAGGGGGTGCTCCTCTTCTTCTCCAGAGCCAGAAGTGAGCCAGAAGTGAGCCAGAAGTGCTCCAGAGCCACTTCTCTGCTCAGCTACATGCTTTCATGCTTTTGCAGGGAGCAGAGTCTCTGCCTCGTCCAGCCCTTCCCTCTCAGCCCAGACCTGTAGCAGCCCCAGCTGAGAGCTCCCTTGTCCTGTCACTGAGATGCTCTCTCTCTGATCCTTGTGCTGGGCTGCAGGCGTTACTACAAACATCCCACAATTAGCCATTACCTCAGTGGTTGTGGAGTGTTCCAGTCCAGGACAGCCTGATCCCGGCTGGCCCCTCTGTGCTGGCCAAATTGGCCCCGTGCAGGCAGGGTGACACCCAGCCCCAGACAGTCCCAGTGGTGCCAACAGCCGTGCCCAGGCAGAGCTGGCAGCTGGAGCAGAGCTGCCACAACATCCTCACCCCCTTGCTGGGAGCATAGCCTTGGGGCTGGCCCCTTGCCAGCTCCTGCCCACAGCACGGGCAGGATGCCAGGCAAATCACCAAAAATACTCATGAACTCATGAGAGTGACACAGTTTCTCCTCCCTGGCCTTTCGGGGGAGGCCGGGTTGAGCTAACCGTGTCCTTTTGGAGAGGGCAGGCCTGGTGCTGCCACGGAGATCACTGGCCATGGGAGCCTGTCACTGCCACCTCTTCCCCCCTGCCTGCAAAGCCTGTGGCATCCCCAGGGAAGCCGATGATTGAGCAGGGCTCTTTAAACACAGCTGCTTTAAAAACACGAGTTATTTTTGTACAAAGCTGTGGAAGGTGTGCAAAGGTTGGGGGCAGCTCCAGCTGCTCCTGCCTCACTAGGGCTGTGGGTCCAGCACCCCTGAGGGATGCACTGGGGCCACCAGGAGCCAAAGCACCTTTGCCCTCTTGCTGCAAGCAGCAGGGCAGTGCTCCAGCCTGCTGGCAGGAGGCTGAGCTGTGGGGCTTCATGCACAGACTCAGGCTGAGAGTGCCTGGAAGGGAGCACGACCTGTGTTTGAGCACTGCGTAGGCACACCCCCCACCATGGTTGTTGCCCTGCAACTGGGAGCAGTGTGGGAGATGCTGGTTTGGGATGAAGCTGAGGGGTGCTGCATTTGTGTTTTTCACTCCGTGAGCAGAATCAGAGCTTTTAGGGGAAAAGAAAGGGTGTTTTACACTGGAAACATACCCAGGGGAATTTCACTGAGTTCTAGCCTGGTTGACTCAACAGGAGGCTGCAGGCTCAAAATAACTCATGTCCTAGAGTTTCCTTCCCCATTGCTTCTAACCGGCAGGGGTCAAGCCCCTTCCCAGCAGCTGTGCCTGGCTTTGGCCAACGGGGACAGAGTCCCCATCACTCCCAGTGAGCACTGGCCAGGGCTACAGCAGTGGTGGAAGAAGCCCCCAGTGCAGGGCCACAGGAACCACCAGTCCCATGCAGGGGTTTCAGCACCACTCCAGGCTGTGCACCAAAGTGACTCCATGGGAATGTTTCCTTTTTCTAGGGTTTGTGTTTCCTGAGCAAACCCCACCCTGGGGCTGTCTGAGTGAAGTGGGGGAAGGGGTATCTGGGTAAACAACCATCAGCAATAGTGGTGTGAAATCCTCTGGCTGAAAAGGTTTTCATTTTCTGCTGTTTTTTGGAATGGCAAGAGATTCATGTGGGTTCCCAGGATGTAGCCAAGCCCCTTCCTGGTGAGCCAAAAGCTCCAGCATGGTCCTAGGTCTGCCCCACACTGGGGAGGAGGCAGCTGCTTTTCTCTGTCACTTCCTTTCAGGTCTCATTATGAAGCACAGTTTCTACCCTTTCTCTGTGTTTTCATATGAATCACAGAATGGTTTGTGTTGGAAGGGACCTCGAAGATCAAGTCATCCCCACCCCTTTCCCTGGGCAGGGACACTTCCCACCAATCCAGGTTGCTCCAAGCCCTGTCCAACCTGGCCTTGAACCCCTCCGGGGACAGGCAGCCTCAGCTTCTCGGGGCTCCTTGTGACTGCAGGGTGAACTCTGGGGCTGGGGGCAGCTTGCCCTGGGTCAGGCGCTCAGTTGTGGTGCAGGGTCCAGTGGCACTCACCTGTCTCCACATTGAAGGCAAGTTTGTCCACTCCCTCCTCATAGCTTCTGCCCGAGAAGTGCAGGGTGATGGTGAAGGGCTGGCCCCGCCGAAGCAGCAGCTGCTGAGAGCCCATCTCCGCCGTGCGGTGCTCCCGGTTGTTGCGCTCGCACTGCAGGTCCCACGTCTCCAGCACCAGATCTGCAAAGGCAGCAGGAGGGGGGGTCTGTGCAGCCCTTCCTAGGGCACAGGCAGCCCTCGAGCCCGAGCAGAAGGGATGACTGGCTTCACCCTTAGTAGCGGTTTTGGTCCTTGTCGCTGGTGTTTGGCAGTCTCCTGTGCCTGCACTGCCCCATCCTCCCTGGCTGTGAGCAGAGCAGGGCTGCCACAACCAGGCAGCAGCTGAGCTCACAGCAAAGCACTGCCCTCCTCGCCCAGCTCTGTGCTGTGTTTCTTGTACCTTGCTGCTGCCCTCCACACTACCGCTATGGCATGGAGGATGAGGCACCATGTGCCTCCCCAGTCGTGCCAGGTCTGTGGCTCACGGCGTTCAGTGCTGGAGCAAAGCCCGGGGCTCATCCCCATTTTCTGCAAGGTGCGAGGCTGTCGGCCGCTGTGCTCCACCCCACATGAGAACCACTGTGCCTGGAGCGTGCCAGGGATGGTTCTGTCCCTCAGGCAGGCTCAGGGCAGTTCTCTGGGCAGCTCTGCCCCTCCTCCACTGCTGACAAATCGGAGAGACTGACTGTGAAGTCTGTCTGATCCCTGGCCTGAGGCACAGGCAGGGCTGTACCAGCCATGTCCCTGCAGCCCCAGGTGCTGCCCTGGAGTGCCGTGCTGTGTTTATCAGCACTCGAGGCTGGTGAGCTCTGAATGCTCTGCCAGCAGACTGCTCGGGTGCCAGAATAAGCTAAAGGATTGAGTGGAAGAGAGCACAGAACCAGCTCAGCACCAGCCAGGGACCAGGGCTGGGGAGGGACGATGCTGGGCTGGCTGCCCTCATGCCACAGCTCTCCCTGCCTGTGCCCTTCCCAGTGCTCGAGTGCCAGCACAAGTGGGTGGTCACCTCCTTAGGTTTGTGCCAGAGGGAAACAGATGAGCCTGAGCTCCCAGTTCACAGAGCTCAATGGAAACTGACCTCCTGGGGCAACAGGGTCTCAGGCACGGCCATGCAGAAGCAAGAGCTGCCCAAGGTGGGACCTTTCAGACTCGTGCCAGGGGCTGGCGTGGCCGGGACCCAACCTGGGAGTCCTGCACTGGCATTGCTGCTGTGGTGGCAGCAGCTGCGACAGCCCGTGGTGCCACTGGGCACCGTGGCACAGCGATGCTGTCTCACCCGGTATCACACTTGTGTTTCCTGGGATTTTGCAGACAGCTCCGTGTCCAACCAGGGTTGTCTTTACCTCCTTGTGCCACACCAAATAGCTACCCGTGTGTAGGATTTCTGAAGGCCAGAAGCACTGCTCCTGAGCCCCCAGAGTCCCTTCCTTAAGCCAGGATGGGACATGGAGGCATGTTCCCGGTCCAGCTGTCGCTACTCTTCTCTGAGAGCAATGAGAGCTTTAAATAGCACCGAGCTTTGTTCTGCCAATACCGGCGCGTCTCGGGCTGGCGGAGAGCACTGGAGCTGGCTGGGAGGGAGGGAGCCCACCCGGGAGGGAGCCCACCCTGCACGAAACCTTCTCCTGTCCTCTCTGACTTTTTCCCATTCCCCGCCGCTTTGCTTTGGCTGAGAGGGCAGGAAGGGGCGAGCGGCTCAGGGCTGAAGGAGCGGCCGAACGGCGGCGCCCCCGGCGGAGGCAGCGCTGGCTCCCGGTGCCCCCGAGCAGGTGCCGGGGGAGGGGGGGTGAGTGTCAAGGGCCTCGTTGTGCCGTCTTACCTTCGGCCATGCCGCCTGGTATTGGGGTCCTGCCGTCCCGCTGCTGGTCCCAGCCCCTCGGCTCGCTCCCTTTATATCGTGCCCGCCGCCGCGCACACCCCCGCGGCCGGGGACGGCGCAGGGAAAGAAAGGGAAAACAAAGTTTCCAGGAAACTGAGTAGTGGTTTTGGTCCCACCTATTTCAAACAGCCATAAAGAAAAAAAGAAAGAGTGCCCGGGAGGTGGGTTCAGCTCCCACCCCGAAGTGCCGGGGCCAGCCCCTCCCTGCCGGTCCCCGGACACCCCCCCCGGCTGGGGCTGCGAGCGCTGCTGGGTGAGAGGACAGGGGAAAAAAGCCCAAAAGTAGGGGGGAGGAGAGGGGCTGTGCAGTTCACACTGAGGTGCCAGAGACTTGGGGAATGTTTTCTCCTTATAAAGTTTTCTTCCCCCTGTGCCTTATCTCCTGGCTATTTCTGGCAAAAGCTGGGGATTGCAGCTGCCAGTCCCCCTTCCCGTAAATGAGAGACGTACTGGCTGGAGGGAAAAACGTGCTGGAAACTGCAGTTTGAGAGGAAAACGTGCTGGAAACCCTTCTGTTTGCTCTAGGGCACGGTGCCTCTGGGGCTGTGCGCCGAGCAGGGGCTGGAACTTTCCCAGACAGCCATTTCCCCGTATGCAGGCTGTCCTCCTGCCTGAGGGGCTCTGGCCCCATGGAGCTGCCATTGGCCTTGCCCAGGTCTGCCTGGCTTGGCCTGTCCCTCCTGTGCACCCCAAGGATGGGCCACTGCACTTGAGACTGTCTAAAAGGAGCCAAGGGCATATTCATGGGGTTTTGAGGTTCGGGAATGTCCTTGGTGCCTTATCAGTGGTTTGGCTTGTGATAAGTTTCTTCTCTGGAGCAGACTTTGTTTCGCTACTGTTCCTTCTTCGTGTGATTTAAGCTGACTAGGGACAGGATCAAGGATGTTCCTGGTGGAGCCTCATGTCAACCTTCTCTCTTGGCTGGGTGTGGGATGCTGCAGCCCTTGTGCTGGAGGTGGCTGCACGCTGGAAACCCTCCTCAGCCCAATGGGTCCCTTCTGCTTCCCTGGACCTCTTACCCCACTCCTCTCCTGTCTCCCAGGAGGTTTGTTGGTTGGTCCAGCACTGCTACTGCACCAAGGGCTTTCTTGTGGACAGGAGTGTCCTGCAAATTGTCAGGGTTTTGTCACTTGGTGAACTCAGAGTCACCTCACAGGGCTCACACTTGGGTTTTTTCAGTTCAGCCAGTGTACCCAGTACCTGTTTTCACCTACCCCAAATTGGTTGTGCTCCTGGAGCTGTTTCCTGGAAGCCACCACTACTGGTAGTGACATGTGCCAGCCTGTTTGGGGTCAGACTGGGAGGCACCAGCTCTGTCTCTGCCTGCACAAGCCCACTCTTCCTCCTTCACCCTGAACTCTGGGTGAACTCGGCAGCCTGAGGTCCCGCACTCGGATGTGTTTGGTTTGTTCTAGGTAGTGGGTGACAAATGGCCAGCAATGCCCCCTTCTGCTGTGTGGTGATTGGAAACAGATGCCATGAGTGGTATTGGGGTGTGCTGGGACCAAACTGGGGCCTCTGGTGCTGGTCAGGCTGTAGGGACTAATTTCTGTCTGATTGTCTGGGCAAGAACACAGAAGGAACAACCGACACTGTCTGTCCCTGCTCTGGCATCTCTGTTGGAAACAGGAGTTGAGTGTCTGCCTGTTCCCCGGGGCTGTCCAGGGAGCCTTGGTCCCAGCATCTCAGGGAAACCTCCCTTCTCTGCTGCTTTAGTGCCCACTTTGTTCATCACCACATAAAGCACCACATCGTCTGCCCAGGCACTGGAAAATGCTGCACATGGAAGGCCAAACACATTGATGGCATTATTTTCACTCCTCTTAGTAAGACAAGGTTGCATTAAGAGGGTGTTTGTGCTGCTGGATGATCAAAATAACTCTTCATTTCCTCAAGGTGTTCCACAGAAGACTGCAGCTTCCTTTGCATCCACCCCAGTCCCTGGAGCTGCTTCAAAGCCCTGCTCGGGCAGGGGCTGTTTGCTTTCCTGGGTGTGTGCTGGGGAAGTTGGCAACCCCGGCTGCCCGGCACATCCTGACTCTGTCTCCTGTGCCAGCAGATAAACAAGCTCTGAAAAGAGACGGTGTCTCTCTCCGAGTCGATTGCCTGTTAACAGCTCTGCCCCTTTGCCCTAACTGCCACCCCCCCGGGGTGCCAGCATCCCAAAGCCTTTGGTGGAGCTGCTGCCTCACACAGCCCTCCGACCCCTCTGCTCCTCACACAGTGACCCCATCAGCCAGAGGATGGAATCCTCTTGTCCCTATCCCAGCTCTATACTGGGATGACAAGTCCAGAGAGGAGGTGACAGAGCTGTGATGTAACTTTGGGGGGGGAAAAAGGAGAGAATGTTTTTTATGCCCATGTTGGGGAGCACTTGTGGTCAGCTGTTACCTGTTCCTCCACTGCCCTCATGGTAAACAGGTTCCTATGAGTTTCTGGGGGGAAAACAATTGGGGTCTGCTCTCCCTGGCCATGGCTTTGGTGTGTAACATGCTCATGTTCCTCTGTGAGTACTTGTGTCAGATGTAAATGTCTGAGGTGCATCATTCCCCAGGATTGGCACTGAGGGATGTGATTCCCCTGTGCAGGGTGTCTCCAGGGCTTCTCTGTCCCCCTCCCTAGCTTCCTGGGGCTGACTTCCCACCAGCCCCCCGATGTGCTTGCTCAGGACAGGGCACAGCTGGGATTTTGGAAAGCAGCTGGGCTGGCCTTACCTTGACCAGCTCCAATTGGAGTTATGTTCATCACTTGGAGTTAGACCTTTTGGAGAACGTTTCAACATTCCTCTTGTCTTTTGGGATTCTTTCTTTGTTTATTTAATTTTCTTTATGGCCACTCTGCACCAGCCACGTTGACTTGATGATGGATGAGACCCAAGTTTGTTTTGTTGGAGCAGGAGCTTGGAAGTATCAAAGTTTCTTTGGGTCATCTCTGTCTGCTGCCACTTCCAAAGTGCTGAGGATGGTGCCACGTGGCTTTGTGTTGCTGTTCAGCTTCCTCCTGCTTTAAGGGTTGGCTCCCTCTGTGCTTACCTGCTGAAACCAGACCCACTTGTTTCAGCTGACCCCCCTCGAGAGGACACATTCAGGCATGACTGTGTTTCTGCTGCAGCACGAGCTAAGTCCTGACCTGTGCTTTGAAATGCCAGTGACTGTTTGTGGCCAAGCCCCAGCACCAGAGGCTGCCATGATGGGAAGGGGCAGCTCCACAGACACCAGGACTGCTGGTGGTTTGTGTTGTCCCATCTGAGGCTGTTCCTTTGCCTTTGCTCTGCCACTCCTCATCCCTGCTTTCCTCCAACAGTGGCTCTGACTAAGAGCTGGGCCCCCCAACTCAGCCCAACCCCATCAGACACCCCCTGCCAACTGTGACAAATTATTTTGCCATTTAATGGGTGGGAAAGAGACGATGATTAACTCCTGTAGTTGCCTTTGTGGAAAGGTTATAGCTCATTTGGTCAGACTTGGAGCCATAAATCACGTGCTGAAGGACCAGTGGAGATAAGAAAATTTTTGCAGAGTGATGCAAAACCACTTTTGGGTAGGAGATGTCCAGCTGTGGCCACCCAGATGTGGAGGCTGGGGGCAGCTGAGAGCACAAGGCTCCTCTAAAGAAACAATTTGCCCTCCTTTGCCCTCCAGCGAGGGGCCAAAAATTCTCCCTTTTGTTATCAGTTAATCTTGGGATTTGCAAAATATCCTTTTTTTCTTTTTTTTTTTTTTTTTTAAAAACCCACAAAACCCCAGAAAAACCTTTTTCTTCCCCCAACCTCCTCCTTGTTCAAAGGAATCTGAATTCCATCTGTTTTGAAATATGATTCTGTTTCTCCATGGGAAGTTGTACTCTCCCTAACCTAAAAACAATACAAAAAGTCTCAACTATTTCTTGGCCAAGGAAGGCATTGGAGAAAAAGGCTCTTCCCACCACCAGGGCAAAGAGAAAACTGATAAAGAAGCAGGAGTGGTGGGAATGCATCTTCTGCAGCTGCCAGTGGCGGGTGGGCTGGTGCTGGTGGCTGCCTGGATTTGGGGTAGCTTGGCCCCAGCAGACTCCAGCTGGGGTCACCATTCCTGCTGGTCCTTGCTGAGCTTGGAGCTGCCCTGCCATAGCACAGGTTCCTGCAGACACATCCCTGCCTAGGAGAAGCACTGTCTGCTGCTCCTGAAGGAGAGGAGCCTGCCAAAGCCCAGGGTGGGAGGTGTGTGGTGTCACAGGAGGCTGAGCTCAGCCACATGTGGCCACAAGCTGATAAGGAGGACTTGAGAAGCCACAGGCTGCTGTGCAGCCACTGTATCCAAAGAGGAATTTGGAAAGTGTGCTGCCGCTTCCCAGGCAAGCGTGTAATGGGATGATAGAACAGATCAGCTCTAGGTAGAGCAGAAAATTGAGTGAAGGAACTGTGTTAGGCTTTAAATCATTTTGGAGGGAGATGAGGTTTTTGACTCTCACAATGAGCAGGGCAGGCAGGGCTCGAGCTGGTGCTGTGTGGAGAGCTGGTGTGGGCACAGCCAGCCCCGCTGGCTCCTGGGGACACTGGGGCAGGGGGAGGTATGTCCTTCTGCACCTTTTCTGGGGCTGCAGCAAGGGGATATCTGGATATCTTTAAATGACACTGGACCGGACAGATTGGAGTGGGTAAATATATCACAAAGAGGTAGAGGTGTCCTTGCTGGGGTAATTTTAGTGATGTTCAGGATGTGGCACCAACTGGAGAAGAGGACAAAGCTGTGTTCACTCAGGGCTTGCAGGTCTCCTTCTGTGACTTTGTGGAAATTACTTTCAAGCCCAAAGAAGTGGGATAGGCTCAGTTACGGGTATTTAAGTGAAGCAGTGATACAAGAGTTGTTGGGAAAATTTGCGTTTGAGCTTAAAATGAAGCTTAAAGTAACTATAAGGAGATCTAAAGAGCAGCCACGGATAGGACTGGGAGAAGTGACAGGCAGGTCCTCAGGGAGGAATCTGGGATGGGTCTTCATTAGCTCTGCTGTTAATGAGCTGGGCAGTGGGAATGCAGCACCACACAGGCTGCAGCCTCTGGAGAGGAGCTCAGTGGGGTTTGCCTTGGGGATCTGGCCAAAAGAAGGCCAAGGGGAGGGTGTGAGTGGGATGGGCAGTGGCTCTTTGCTGGGGCACAGCATTGTGAGCCGTGACTGCACTGGGCTGGGAGGAGGAGGGTGTTTTTTTGGAAGAGCTCTGACATGAGATACTGCTTTTCTACAATGTCCCCCATTAGCTCATGGTGTGGCTGCCTGGGGGGGTGGGTGGTGCAGGGGCCAGGACTGTCTCCTGTCAGTGTGGCTTGGTGGGGATGGGATCCCCGGGGACCCGGGCTGTTTTGGGTAGTGAGCAGCGAGGTCGCACCCAGCTCAGCTGGATCCCCGAGGCTTTGGGAACAGCCTGTCCCCAACAAGTGGGAGGCCCAGAAAGATAACACCACCCTTGCCTGGGGAGGGGACAGATGGAGACTGAGGTGATCATCCAGCACCTGGCCATAAGTGGGACACGGCTTTACATTCTGCTCCACGAGGACCATGCTGGTCACTTCTCTTTGGGTTTATTAACATTAATAATGTCAGTCCCACATCAGTGAGGGCATGTGAACAAAATATCTGTGGCAGTCACTCGCTCAGGGCTGCAGCACCAGCACTGGGATGGAAAGGGGGGAGCACAGTGGGGCTGGTGGGCGGAAATGCCTGAGCACAGGGTGGTGCTCCCTTAGGCTGCTCTAGTGCAGCTGCTGACTGCAGGAACCCTCACTGCTCTCCTCAGAAAAACCTGGTGCTGATAAGAAAAAAATGCACTTGATGAGGGGATGCCACATACCTAGCAGATTATTAACAAACCTCTTGGTTATTGCTGTTCCACAGAAGGATGAGTGCTAAGGGCAACGGAAGGACAAGGGTGAGTCAGTTAGTCACTGTCTCCCAGTATCCCACTACCAAGTGCAAGGTGTCTCATCCAGTCAGTGATTGGGACTTCCACAACTAGAGTGGTGTCCAGTTCTGGAATCCTCAGCATAAGAAGGACATTGAACTGTTGGAGTGTGTCCAGAGAAGGGCCACAAAGATGATGAGGGGGCTGGAGCACCTCCCTTTTGAAGACAGGGGTTGTTCAGCCTGGAGAAGGCTCAGGGGGGGACCTCAGAGTGGCTTCTCAGTACCTGAAGGGGGCTACAGAAGGGCTGGGGTAGGACTTTTTAATAGGTTGCAGGATGGCAGGACTAGGAGTAATGGATGCAAACTGGAAGATGGGAGATTTAGTCTGGAGAGAAGAAAGAAGCTCTATCCTGTGAGGGTGGTGAGACGCTGGAAGAGGTTGCCCAGAGAGGCTGTGGATGCCCCTCAATCCCTGGAGGTGTTTAAGGCCAGGCTGGATGAGGCACTGAGCAACCTGGTGTGGTGGGAGGTGTCCCTGGTGTGGCAGGGGGGGTGGAACTAGATGATCTTTAAGGTATCTTCCAACCCAAACCATTCTATGATTCTAGCTGTACACAAACAGCCCTGACTGCAAGGGACTAATTTTACTCGGCATTTGCTGATCTCTCAGTGTGGTGATTCTCTAAGTAAACAAACTGAGGGGACTTTTCAGAGGGGCAAGATGGTTGGGGTAAAGCCAGGCTTGCTGCTGGGGCATCTTCAGCGGAGTTCTGCAAGTCTGATTCTTCAGAGGAGAAACTGCTCTGGCTGGAAACCTGGAAATACTGGGTGGCTTCTGTTTGCTTAGCTGTAGATAGACTGTGTGTGCTGGGGGCTGAGGCAGTTCTCAGGGCCTCAGTGGTGGAACACAGCAGGTCAGAACCTGGAAAATGCATGCGGGAAGGCAGAGTGAAGGAATGCTTCTGAAGGGGCTGGGTGAGAGGTCCTGCAGCTCCCAGGTGGGCTCCTTTCCCAGGTTTTGGAAAGGAGGTCTCGGAGGAGACACAGTGGTGAAAGGCACGGTCACCTTCTGGATCCTGCCGGTGGTGGGGCTGTGGGAGGCTCAACCCCTTATCCAACGTGGGGCCAGGAAGGCTGCTGGTCTGGGGCTGTCCTGGGCCCCTGGTGGTGGGTTCTGGCTGCTCTGCCACCCCTCGGCACTCCAGCACTGCTGGCTCAGGGCTGGCAGCTGCTTTGCAGACTGGGGCTTCCTTGCATGGGGCTGTAGACCCCGAGGTGTCTCCCTGTGTGGCTTGTGCTCCCCAGGCCTCCTGCAGCTCTGCCAGCATCTCTTGCAGGACCTGCCGTGTCTCCTGGTACCTGTTCTGTGCCTCGGTCCAGGCTGCCAGCCCTTGGCTGCTCTGCATCCTGTGCAACTGAGCTTTCATCTCCTGCAGCTTCTCCAGGGCAAACTCCACCGACAGTTTCTGGAAGGAGCTCTGCAGACACTGCAGTGCCTGGCCCTCCCCATGTCTCACCCCAACTGAGCACTGCTTGCAGTCCAGATTCAGCCCTGTGATCTAGGAAAGAAGGAAAAGCATCTGTTTTCATGTCTGCACAAGTGACACCGAGTCCTGCTCTCCCAGACCCCACACACCTTGCTGGAGAACTGTCCGAGCTCCCAGCGCAGCTCCTGCTCCGCCTGTCGCCGCTCCAGCTGCCTGTAGAAGCTCAGCAGCTTGGTGTGGAAAAGGGCTGCAGCCACCTGCAAGGGCTTGGCCTCGGGGAGCAGCACGTCTCGGAGCTTGGACACCTCCTGACATAGGGCCAGGCCGTGCTGGTACTGAGCCTGCAGGGAGGGCAGGAAGGAACAAGCTCCATGCTCAGTCAATGGCACTGACCTGTGCTGGGACACACATGCCAGGGGAGGCTCTCTGGGGGTCAGCATCACCATCAAAGCTACATGGGAAATGTTTCTGGGTGAGCCAGAAGAAACAAAGAGAATGGAGATTTTCCAGATCTCTGCGGCGTGCTGGCTTGGCTCAAAATGCATTGTCCTGTCTTAAGTGCAGCCACCACACTCTCCATGTGATGCAGGTAATTAACAAACCTCCATATCTAGGGGGATGGAGGGACAAATCCTTGCCACATTATTTTCTGTCAGATGGACATCCAGGCTCTGCAGCCTGATCATGCAGAAGGAAGTGGGCTGTGAAGGATGGAGCTGTGGAGGAGTTGGGGACAGCAGCAAAGTGCACCGAGGAGAGCCCTTAGCAGAGCAGGGCTGCCCAAAGACCCCTGCAAAGCTGAGCTGTAATGTTGCACCTTGACCCAGCCAGCCTGAAGATGCCTAGTTTTGCCCGGAAACCTCATTCCAAACCTGTGTCATTTGGACTGATTCTTTGTGGTGAGGTTCAAACATTACTCATCTGGGATTTTTAGTTTTTGCCAAGCACCAGACGGGGGCTGGAACCACCCAACAGTGCTGCTGGCAGTAGTACCTGAGGGATGTTACAGAAAGCCAACAGCAAACATACCACTGCCTGGGTGAAAAACTCCTTGAGCTTCTCAGTGGAGCCCTGGGAGCTGTCGATGCTCCACTCCTCGGTGCCCATCTCCTGCAGTCGTGCCACAGCCTCCCCATCCAGCCAGCAACCCAGCTGCCAGAGAGAGCAGGGATGAGGGTCAGTTGGGACTGGCCACCAGCACCCCAGGGCACCACCTGTTCCTTCCCCAACTGGGACATCCCACCCCAGGTAATGAAAATCAAAGCTTGGGCCATCCTGTTGTTCTCTGGCCTTCCTTCATCATTACAAGAGGAGGAAATGCAGCTGAAATGTTCAGCTGTGGGAACACTGCAGAGGACAACTTCAACTTGTGGCACCACAGGGATGACCAACTCACCTTGCTCATCTCAGCCTCGAGCTCACGGAACTTTTGGAGGAACTCCAGATGCTCCAAGCAACTGTTGGACTGGGACACCAGGCTGTGAAGCTCTTCCTCCAGCTGGTTGTACAGCCCCTCAGCCGACTTCATGCTGGTCCTGGTGTTTGGGGAGGAGAGGGATCGTCAGTGCCAGGTGCAGCCCACTCCTGCTGGAGACAGCAGCTGAGGCAGCTCTCTGGGGGGGCAGGAGCATCTGGATGTGGCCATGGAGTCAGCCAGGAGCCAACAGAGCACGTGTGGCTGGTGAGAGCCCGGGAGATGGATGAAGAGACATCTCCCACTCACCTTGCACATCCCTGGGGACACAATGGCACTCCCTGGGGCTCCACGCTACAGCAGAGCACCCCAGCACCTCCCCATGGAGCAAGATGGATGTGAGGAAAGGTGAGGTGAGAAAGCGTTGGCTCATGTCGTGGCCCGGGAGGAGGGAGCGGTGGGACTAGCGCGGCCGCGGGCGAGTCAGACAGAGCCGGGGCTTGGCCCCATCTAGTGGCTTCGCATGAGACGAGCCTGGAGCTGCAGCTCCCGTGCCCGGTCCTGAAGCAGCAGCCCTCCTCCCCCCGCCCTTCCGCCATGTGCACCTTCCCCAGCCGGGACAGGCTGCCAAGGGCTGTGCGAGACGTCAGCGCCAGGCTCGGAGGGAGCACGGTGCCAGCTCGAGGCTCGGAGGGAGCACGGTGCCAGCTCGAGGCTCGGAGGGAGCACGGTGCCAGCTCCAGCACGTGCTGCCAAGAGGCTGGAGGGGAGCGGGCTGTCCCTGGGGAGCTGGCTCTGTCGGCCAGCAGAGGAGTCTGGAAGTCCCTGGCACCCCTCTCTCACCCTACCTGACGGGGGCCGAGGGTCCGAGGCGAGCGGCCTCCCTGCGCAGCCCGGCCAGCACCGCTCCCCCCTGGCGCTGCGCACG
The DNA here is from genome assembly GCA_013400935.1 of Turnix velox. Lineage (NCBI taxonomy): Eukaryota > Metazoa > Chordata > Aves > Charadriiformes > Turnicidae > Turnix > Turnix velox. The sequence continues at coordinate 16,356 of VZTY01018230.1, read as the reverse complement.
CAGCAGCTGCGGGTCGCTCAGCACCCTCCGCATCACCTCCCGCTGCCTCTCCTTGCACCTGGACACATCCTGCGGAGGGAGAGGCGACACTCGTCTCACAGAGGGCAGCTCCCGAGGCGCCCCGAGGGATGGGACAGCCCGCAGTGGCCGGTTCACACGTGTTTGCACCGAGGCTTTGGGTAAGTGGGGAGAAATGAGGCAGCGTCCTGGACTGCAGAGAGGCTCTCTGGAAATCCCACAGCCTGCCCAGTACCTGCGTCCTGGCCAGTGCCTCAGTGCCCTGCAGCTCCTGGATGCAGCTCTGCAGCAGCTCTGATGCCTGCCTGAGGCCAGCCATGAAGGGATGTAGTTTCTGTGGGGAAGACATGGAGCAGGTCAGTGGGGCCAAAGTGGGAGGAGGAGGAGGATGAGGCCAGAGCATACTGCAGGACACCAGGTTAAAGCCATGCAGGTTGATGGGCAGTTACAGGCAGGAGCAATCAGAAACAGGCAGGACAGGAGTGCCCTCCTGCCCTCAGAGCTTTCCTTTTCCTTCCCCCTCCAGGGCTTTCCTGTTGCTTTTCCGAGGCTGCAGTGGGGATGGAAGGGCTGTAGGAAGAGAAGGCAACGGCAAATGGTGTGACAACAGGTACCTGGAAGAACTGAACCCACTGGCTGTGGCAGTAGGAAAAGGTGCCTTCCAGCTCCGGTGTCAGCTGGGAGCTGCTGACATAGCGGCCCAGAGCCCTCAGTGAGGACAGAGTCTCCACCTGCAGGGTAGAGAAATCGTCAGTGCTGAGTCCCTGCCCAGAAACAGCTCCAGGAAAACCTGGAGCAGGGGGCATAACCCCTGCTGTCTGAAAGGACCCGTCCTGTTCACCCTGGGAAAGCTGCAGTCCATCAGGGCTGAGCACCACGAGCAGCTGCCCCACTCAAACCATCTCCCGGCAGCTGCAAGTGACTGAGAGAGCATCAGGACAGCAATAATCTGCCACAACAGCCAAGCTGAGTGATCACTGGGATTTCACTTTAATTAAACTGAGCAGCCCTAAAAGAACAATAAACCGTTTTGAGTTTGGATCTAGTATCCCAGTGCCTGTGTCCATCCACTGGAGGGAAGTGGGGAAGCCTTGGCTCCACCTGTGCAGTGGCTTCAGCCTGTACCCACTGCAGTGGGCTCTACCACAGCCATGCACAGAAAACGTGGGGCCTCCAGGTGAAGGCACAGAAAGTCCCCCAATGCTCCTTTCACCCTGCTCTTCCCCCAGGAGACCACAGAGGGACAGGAGCAGGGGACAGTGACAGACTCACCTGTACCCCGGGCAACATCTCACGGTGGGTGACGAGCTCCTTGTCGGCCAGCAGCAGCAGGGTGTGGATGCAGCCCGGGGAGACTTTCTACAGGAGGAAGGGAAGAGCCATCACAGCAAAGCCTAGGGCACAGCCCTCACTTACCCAGGGTAATGCTGTGGCCCAGCTGCTGCAGTCAGTGAGATCATTACCAAGGAAAAGGCTCCCGAGAGGAAGCACTGGGGTCAGCAGAGGATTTATGGGACAGGCTGTAAACAAGCCCTGAGCAGGCAGAGGCACTGAGGTGAGGAGGACTCTGTGGCTCACAGGAGAGCACAGACAGCCCTGCAGCACTGCACTGGTACAAGCACAGGAGAGCACAGACAGCCCTGCAGCACTGCACTGGTACAAGCACAGGAGAGCACAGACAGCCCTGCAGCACTGCACAGAAACGCAGTCAGGATGGATCAGCGACTGCTCTGGAGCCAACTTCCAGGGGAGGATGTTGAAGTGCTTGGGGACACACCGTGGTGCTGGGTGATACCAAGGAGGAGGACAGATCCTCTGGAGCTAGGAAGAGACTTTTGGCCCTAAACTGGCTGGTGTTTAAGAAGCTGGGGGTATTGAAGCATTGATTGTGAGCTTGGTTCAGGGCCTAGGGGAAAACAGGGTCTTTGTGCCTTGTCAGGGGGTGGTCTGTGCCTACTGGGAGCCACAAGTGAAGACTGGCTGCTGGGGAGGAAGCAGCACAAGAGGTGTGGGTTTTCTGCCTTGTAGTGCAGATGAGAGCTGCCTCAGCAAATCTGTACCATGATGTCGATCAGTAAAATCTTTGAGCAAGATAAAAACCATGGCTCAGGTATGGCAGCACTGGGAGCTGCCAGAGAAGCTCCTGCCGGCGAGGGGAGGCACAGGGGAAGGTCTGAAAGAGCAGGTCTATAGGGTGACAGTGCTCAGTCACAGGCAGGGACCCCTCCTGCCAGTGAGAGGAGCAGAGAGCCCAGCCTTACCTGAACAGAGCACAGGGCTGCAAACAGGACCCGAGCGGGCGGCTGCTTCCTGGCATCCACCAGGACAGTGACCCCACTGCCCTTTGCTTCTTGCCTGGCAGCAAGAAATAAAGCAGGAGGCAGAGACATTTTTCTGGTTAGAAGCAGAATGTGATGCTGGGGCTCCTTCCCTCTTGAAGCCCTCTCCTGTGGCTCTGCACAAAGTGAGGGCAGGCAAGAACTGGCAGCTGTGGGCACTGGCCTCAGCCACATGAGATGCCCCAGCCCAGAGAAGTCCCAGAGCTGCAGTAAACCATGCCTGCAGCAGAGACACCACTCATGTGGGACACGAGGCATCCACCCTGGCTTGGCCTCGGGGCTGCCCAGGATTGCTGAGCTGGGAAGCAGCCAGGGGACCTGGCAGGTCCTCTTGGCCCTTACCTGGGGAGGGAGCAGAAGTAAAGGATAAGCTTCGCCAGCTCAGTGACTGAGCACCATGCAGTCCCCCAGGCTGTGCCACTGGTGGTCACCTGCAGAAGGGCTCTGCCCAGCCTGTCCAAACTCCCTGCAGGGAAAGGGAAAAGTGACTCCTCCAGCAGTTACAGACAGCTGCAGACCCCAGCGCTGAGCAATGCCCCAGGGCTGCCAGGGTTCCACTGACCTCCTCACCGCTTGCTAAGCAGGGGTGGCTGCTGAGGGAGGCATGAATGGGCTCTACCCCAGCACAGCCTGGGGGGCTCAGACTGTGCAGCTGTGGCAGCCACCCCAGTGCTACCCCACTGCTGCCTCCCCCAGCCCCCCTGGAGGGCCAGTGCCAGCCCATGAGGGCTCTTGGCAGAATGCTGGCCCTGAGAACACCAGGGCAGAGCTGCTGGTGATGTTCTTGCTGAAGGAAAGATGGGGTTTGTCACTGGTTTTCAGCATTTGGTAAAAGGAAGAAGCCAAATGTTTAGTATTTGGCAGCTAAAAGCCAAATAGCTTCACTGGCGAGGAATGGAGTGGGAGGGCTCAGTGCAGCTGCTCAGACTGCTTGTTTTTATGTTTTTCATTTCTTTTTTGCCCAGCTGAAAGGAAATTTTTCCACTTAGGAGCTCTCTGGCTTCCAGCAAAGCCCTGAAACCTTCCTCCAGAAAGCAGCCATCTCCAGCAGCACAGTGTTTTCCTTCCAGAGGCCTCTCTCACCACTCCCATGGGGCTGGCAGTACCTGGCAGGAAGACGATGCCCGAGCGCAGCAGCCCAGGATGCAGGTCCTGCCAGCGAGGCAGCTCCTGGCCAGCAGAGCTGCTGCTGGGTGTGGATGGACCATTCTTATAGACAGGGCTTTCCAGAGACCTCTCCTCCACGGTGGCAGCAGCTGCTGTATCCACACCTGCCCATGGGGTGAGAGGAGAGAGAAGCTGCTGACACACCACAAGACAGAGCCCAGGCAGGTGTCGCAGCCCTGCTCGGCCGGTACCTTTCCTGCCTGGCTTGGCTCTGCCCATCCTGGGCGAGTAGATGGCAGACATCTTCTTCCAGGCTCCTTCATGATGGCTGGTGGTTCTTTCATCCCCAGAGGCTGCCCCGAGCCGTGGGCCCTTCAGGAAGGAGAACTTGTGGCTGGAGCCCGGGGGCAGCAGGGGGCTGCCCTGCTGTGTCAATGCCCCTGGACTCGCTCGGTGGGGACGGTGGGCGAGGACCCTGGGGCTGCCAGGTCCCACCCCACGTTGTGCAGGGGTCTCGTGGGAAGTGGCAGGGGGCAGCTTGGGGTCAGGGCTGGGGCCATCTGGCTCCTCCAGGATGGCTGCCATAGGCCCAAGGCCACAGCTCAGCGGATTCTGCAGCGCAGGCAGGTAGGAGCTGCGCTGGTGGCACTGTGGGCTGCGTGGCCCTGGCTCCTGGCTCAGCTTCCTGCCCAGGCACGGGCTGCAGGGACCTGCCTCTGAGCAGGGCCAGGCATCTGCCCTCATCTCCCCATTTGCCATTGTTTCCTTGGCCCCAGACCCCACTGGTAAGGACCTGTCCAGGAGGTCCAGCTGCTCCTGGGAGAGGTCCAGCAGGTCCACATACTCCCCCTCCAGGTTTTGAGAAATGATCTCATAGAGGCTGGGCATGGCCATCGTGGTTGGCTTCTTATGCAGCCCAGTCTGCTCCACCTTGATCAGTCCTGGGTATCTCCCCTGGCTTGGCTTCCTAGCTGTGCCTTTGCAGCCCGGGATGGTGCCAGCACTATTGCCACAGGGTGCTGGGATGTCTGCTGTGCCCTGGGCCGTGCCCGCTGCTGCTGGCTCAGATGTGGTTTCAGGAGCAGGACCGTGCCAGGTGCCCAGGAGCACGCTGTCAGCAGCAGCCTTGGGCTTGCTGATGAACTCTGGTGTGGCGACCTTGTTCCACGGCAGTGGGGTGATGCCATTCTCGGTGGCCAGCAGGCAGGTGTGCAGGGGAGTGCTGGCCCGGTTGCTGTTGATCTCCTCCAGCCACTCGGTGGTGAAGAGCAGAGTGAGGGTGGACTCGGGGATGGGGGTCTCCTCTACTGTGCTCAGGTCGTGGGAGAGGTGCTTGAGGGTGATTCGTGCCGAGTGCTCCGCGCAGGGCTCTGCCTGCAGGTAGAAGTCCCCAGGGCGCAGCAGGAGGGGGTTGAGTGGCGAGAGGTGGACAACCACTTTCTCGTGGAGACACAAGGGCCAGCCTTCATGGAGAAAGATGCAGTTAAAGTAAGGAGCCTGGGAAGAGGAAGAACACAGAGCATGAGCGAGAGCCACCACCGGCTCAGCACCCTCCTGGCCACCCCTGTGTGCTCTCACTGCCCGACTCTGCGCTTCCTGCCACGAGGGTGGAAGAGCCTGGAGATCAGGGGGATGTCCTGAGCTGAGGCACAGTTGTATCCTGCCCCAAGCCCATGGCCATTTCCAGGCATTCCAAGCATTCCTGACATGCCTACAGATGGGGAAACCCCTCCTGGAGCCTCTCCAGAGGTGAGGCAAGGTGTCCTGGGGACTCCTGCTTATTGTGGGGCTTGCACTTGCCAGGCTGTGCTGAAGCCATCCCAAGGAACTGGGCACAGTCCCGTCTGTGGGGAGGGATGGGGATGAGTTTAGGGAGAGTCTGCAGCCCAGTGCAAGGTGCAGCCATGCACGGTGTAGTGTGCTGGGGCAAAACCTCCACAGCCTGGTGCAGGGCACAGGGGTGGAGGCATGGGAGAAGGTGGACTTACACAGGCTGCCTGGCGCACGTGCTCGAAGAGACGCTTGGCTGGGATGAGGAACTGGAGCAGGCAGCACAGCCCATCTCCCTGGTAGCTGGTCTCCAGCAGCCTAAAGACCTGGCTCAGGACTGTGGGGGCTGTGGCCTCGAAGGGGGGGTAGAGGGCCTGGAGAGCACTCTGCACAGCTGCATCCACTGACCCGCCATCCTGTGGGAGGAAAACATCGTGGGTGTGGAGAGTGGCCCTTTATCAGCCCTGCATCCCACACTCCTGGGTCCCTGGTGCTCCCATGCCTGCAACACTGTGGAGCTTGAAGTGTGTGTGTGTGGGGGGGGGCTCCAAACCTTCCTGGGCTGCAAAGTGGGGAGCAACTGGGAGCAGAGCACATCAAGCACTGCTCAGCGTGGCCACATCCAGCTCCCAGCATTGGGCTGTAGCTTAAGGAACCCCAGGATGAGCCCCAAGAGTGTCCTGCTGCCCTGCTGAGGAATGCCAGCTCAGCAGAGGAGCTGCAGCAGCCAGAGGGTTAAAGGTGAGGCAGACACAGAGTTGGGGATGTGCTGGGCTCAGGCACTCAATGTAGGAATGCAGTAGATGGGAGGAAGGACAAACATCTGAAGATGGATAGGGTGTTTGGGTTCAGTCTCACTGCTGAATGTGCCAGACTCAAACTTTGTCCTCAGAGCATTTCCTGTGGAGTCCCAGCCCCCCCAGACTGCAGCAGCAGGCAGTCCGTGCCTTGGGCAGCCACAGCTCCAGGGCCCTGTGCTCTTGCTCTGGCACCAGTGAAGACAGGTGGGATTATATGAAGGTGGGATTATCTGCCTGGAACTAATCCTCACCTACACATAATCCCTGGCCCAGAAGCCCATACAGAGACAAAGGGTCTCGGTTAATTCAGCTTAATTATTTTTAATTCTCTCTAGCTAAAGTACTTTGCAGTCACACTTTGGTTAATTCTTCATTTTTTCTATGTGTCTCCACACAGACATCCCCTGCCCTGGCAGGAGAAGCTACGGAGCCAGGGCAGAGCAGGAGAAGAGTAAGATCCTGATTCCACTGCCAACCTTTCTGCTGCTGCAGGGATGGCTTGGTCATGCCACCGGGGCAGGGGGAGCAGACCACAGTCCCATGGGGGCTGCACGCTTCCAGAAACCCCATCCCACACAGGCCACCTCTCAGCACTGTGCCCCCGAACAGCAGGACCATCTCTCCCAGCACACACCACATCCCAAGGGAGAAACACCCCTTGGGTAAAGGGCTGAGAGAAACTTGGGAGTGTCTGGGAGGGATAAATGGAAAATCTTCCAAGACACCATCAAAGGCCAAGAGCAGAGGGAGAGGCCAGAGGATGGATGGGCTGCATAAACAAAGCCCGTTCCCAGGGATTTGATCCAGCAGCAGGACCAGCCAGGAGAGAACTGACTGATGGCGGCACCAGGCGCAGCCAGGGCTGTGCTGGAGACCATTTGGGCCTGGAATGACTAAAAATGTTTTCCCTGAGTGTGAAACACCCCCTTGTCGCTGGGGGAGGTCGTGGGGTGAGTGGGGTGCAGCGTTGCTGTGCCGGTGGGAGAAGCCATGGCTGAGGGGCCCCGAGAAATCCAAATTCAGACAATTGGTCTCCATCCCAGCGCCGGCTGTGACAGAGCTGAAACAAAAGGCATTAGAGAGCACAAGGAGATTTACATTTGCAAAGCTGCTTCCATTTTAATGAGGCAAAGCGCCGTTAAATAGAGAAGGATATTTCTCCCCAAATACCCGTATTTTTTGAAAGGCTTTACACCAGCGGGGTGAGCTGTGCTTGGGCGTTTTGCTGCCGTGAAGTCGTTTAGCTCCTAGCTAAAGCCACGGGGTGACTCAGCTCCATCGACTTCACTCCCGCTCAGGAAGGAGCGAGTTTTAAGCGCCAGGACCAGCCTGGAATAACAATTCGCCGCGGATTTGCCAGGCACGATGCACCCGGCCGAGCCGGAGCCATCGCCTGGGAACCTGGGGCGGCAGTGACAGCCCTGGGAACCGGCCCCGCTCGGACGGGCATCCCGAACCCGCAGGGCAGGCGGGGTTCCGGCAGCGGCACCCACTTCCTGCACCCAGCCCTCGCCCAAACTTTGCCGACAAGTTTGAAGCAAGTGGGGGCTGCGAGCCCGCACTCAGCCGCGACCCCGCACTCAGCGGCCTTGGCACCTCGCCCCCCCCACATCGCTCCCCACCTCCGTGCTCGGGGGAGGCGGCAGCGAACGGGGAAGGGGAAGGGAAGGGATAGGAAAGCAGAAGGAATTACCATGTTTACGGGGAAGCGCTCGGGGGGTCGGTGGCACCCAAGTGCCCCTTCCCTCTTCCTGCCCGGGGGCGAGCGCTCC
>VZTY01018229.1:20933-38606 GCA_013400935.1 Turnix velox | reverse complement strand
TTTTTTTTTTTAAGATTTCAGCTACTTGGAGTGGTTTAGTAAATAATCTGGCAGTTCCAGACTAAAAACTAAGTAGGAAATTTTCAGAGTTCATTTAGCTCATTGAAGTGCAAAATGCAATTTCCAGTTTGAATTACTGATAAATCAGAACAAGTGGTATTAGGAATGTATTGTCCCATTTGCAAATGGTACAGAATTCTAGTGGAAGCTGGTTGCGGAACACAAGGGGGTGACCTAGAGAGACAGATGAGTGAGTCATCTTTAAAGGTCGATCTTAAGGATGCATTGTGGGGATGCATTAGTATGTCTTTGCAGTGATAAATTAGTTTCCGAGGCTGTTGATAACTGCTACATTAGGAAGTACACAAAAGTTAGGCATAATTTACACTTTTATTTTGCACCTCCTTTGAATGGAAGAGCAACTACCTGAAATGAAATTTTTTTGCTTGGTGTCCATGCAATGTGATCCGTTTTATTTCATATTGGTTGAGATTGAGTTTTCTTTCTACCGTGTTGAGCTATGGGGATTAGTTTTCTGTGTGGTTTTTTTTAAATCAAAATTTCTTACAAATGTTTTCCCAAGGCTATGAGAAATAGCAGAGGAAAAAAGGAAATTAAGGGTGGTGAACTTTTTCAGGGAGCTAAATCTGCAAATATTAAGAGTTGGGCAGTGGTAGTATTCTGCTAGTACTTGTGTTTGCCTGAAACTTCGAAATATTTAGCAATCTTAAAAAACTGAAAAGTCCAAACTCGAACATTGACACTATTCAAGTGAAATTCAAGCAGTAAGTTAAGCCCCTGTTTTTAGGGTATCACTGCTGATGAATATTTGCTGGCTTTAGTGGGTTGACCTGGATGGTCACCTAGGTATATGTTAGTAGTTTTAATATGGATTGATAATTTTAATTAACTCATCTCTCACCTGTCTCTTGTACTGGATTGTCACTTGAAACAGTATAAAGAGAATTTTGCAGTTGTTTGGTAGCTCAAACTGTTCTGCATCTGACTCATGTGATTTGAAAATCTGCGTTGACCCTCTAATGAAGAGAGAATAGATATAGAAATACTCCTATTTAAATAGAACTTTGCAAGTCTACTTTTGGGTTTTAACCTGTTATGTTGGGGTTTTTTGTGTGTGTTTGTGTTGGCTACCCTCATAAAACTTCCTTTTTTGAACAATAAAGCCAACTTCCATTTCTTCATGCAAATCACACCTAATTAGAAGTAATTAAAACTTATGACTAAAATTCTAGTAGTTTTTCAAGATAACTTTTTGAGGAGAATAATCCATAATGTTTGTGACTCTGAGTAATTTTTGGATTTCTTACTGTTGTAGTTGATATTATTTTTCAGTTGCAATAGGAAAATAATAATTACTGCTTTGATGTCAGAGCAGCAGATTGTTTACTGCACAGAGAAAAAGTTGACTTTCGCACTATCTATTTCTGGTACTGTTGATAATGTTTCTTTTGGCAAAATCCTAAGTTCTATGTTCTGAGTAGAGCGATGTTTTTCCTAGCTTTGTTTCAACATCAAATACTGAAAGATACCGAAATACCAGCAATGTGATTGTTGCATTTTTGTATTTCTTTGGCTTGGCAAGTTTATTTTAGTTTGTCTTTAGTTCAACATAAGGCCAGCAGGAGGAGCTTTCAGTTTCTAGACAGGGAAGGAAAGATTTCAACCGTAATATTGCAATTAATTAAGACAAGCACTTGGGATATTTGTCTCAAGTCCTTGCAGAGATGTGACAGCAGCTATAATTTTGTTGACCGTGTGTGTGGCTGAAGCTAGAATTTAAAATTGTTTTAACAAAATGGAGATACTGAGATCTGGGGAGGGCGGGGGAGCTTAGAAATAGAAAATGGCAAGTCCTGTGTTTTAGTAAGAATAACTGAACTCACAAATGCAGGATATGGGGCACGTTATTGCATGGCAGCCCTTGGCAAGAAAATGTGTGGGTTATTTTAATTGTCAAGTTGGACATAAGAAGGCAAATGCTGTAGTGAGTTGAAGGACAGAAAAATGGAACAAGAGAGGACCCTCTAAAATCTTTATTTTTCAGTTGATATACATAAACTCTGATTTCCTTAGTGTTTATCACCAAATAGTGGTGATTTTGACATCCTTCTTGGAGGAGAAATGTGAAATGTTTGACTTTGACCTCTGCTGAATTTCACTGTTCCTTTCTTCAAAATTGTTTTTCTCATCTTGGCTATGTGGGAGCAACTTTCCTTCTGTGTAAGGAGAATGTGGTTTTACCTGTCCATGTATGAAACCAGTTTTAATTTTTGAGCTCAATGATTCAGTTCTTGCATAATAATAATAATTTTTTTTTTCATGTATTATTTATATCCTGGTCATAGAATGTTAAATAAACTGTTTAGGGTTAGCCAAATAATCCAGCAGATCTCCACAGGACAAAGGAAACTTGCAAGGAGGCTTAATTATGTTAAGCTTAATTAAAACTAATTTTCTTCTGCCTTTAATTAGGAATGTGGAATAGGTAGTCTCAAATACTCGGGCACTTCTTTCAGAGGTGGAATTGGCAGTTCTCAGTTGTTTTGCAGCTTCGGTTTGTAATCCAGCCTAACTGTAGTACCTGTTTAAAGAATAGCTCCACTTCTCCCATGGCCAGGCATTCTCACTCATGTTCCAATTTACCTTTTCTGATGTTGAATTCTTTTTCCAGTGTTTCAACAAGCTGGTGGAACTGACACTCTTAAGGGGTATAAGCACACTATAGAATGTGTATGGTCTGGGAGCTCTAAGATTAACTTTATCCTGTTCCTGAAAACTCTACTAAATGCAGCACTAGAAGGTTCATAATTAGAAGGGAAATGGATCTATCTGGAAGGGGTAGGAATAGAAGGGTTGATTTGGCCAACTTGATAATGAGTGGGGGAAAACAAGAATAGATGTTCAGTAAGCAGGTATGGATTTGATATCAGTAAGGCTGAATTAACTTGTCTCAAAAAAGGTTTTTAGCCACCTAAATAATGTTTTTTTCTTTTTGGAAGATTGCAGCTAGTTGGAGGGGTTTAGTAAATCTGACAGTTCCAGACTAAAAAAGTAAAGAGGAAAATTTTAGAGTTCATCTAGCTCATTGAAGTGGAAAATGCAATTTCCAGTTTGAGTTACTGATAAATCAGAAAAAGTGGTATTAGGAACGTGTTGTTCATCACTCTGCTGCGAATGCTTGTCAGCAAGCAGGCTCAGGGAAGAGAAGATGCTTTTTCCTCTTCATTTGCTGGACTGCCGGTTTCCAAAAGCATCTTACTGTCCAGCTGCAGGAGAAACTATCAGAGAATGGAAATCACTATACATTTAATGTGCTTTAAATAAGAGGAAATGTGAAAAACAATAAGAGACCTCGAGCATGAAGAGAATTATATGCTTTTGTAAATAAAAGAAAGCTTTTTTTTTTCTCCATCAACAAAGTGACAAAGGGCAATTTTCTTGGGGGGAAAGCAACTCTTATTATTCATTTCCCCCCATTATATATGCTAAAGAAATATCATACATCTTGCCTTCCCACTCAGCCCTGCTTTTAAGGTGGTTCTGAAACTTGATGTGCTACAGTGGAAAAAGTTTGAAGCCAGACAATCTCAGAAGGAAATGGCTTCATGTCTGGTGTTAGTGTATCATAGACTTTTGGTTTAAGCTCAGTGTCTTCCTTAGAATTCCTCTGAAAAATCTGACAATGGTGAAGGCAGGAACGTTTAATGTTCCATTGAAGCAAACTATAATGGTTTAAGCTGGAGGCAGTACATGACACACTTTAGAGTATTGAACACTGTATTGTCCACAGAATGAATTCAGAGCAGCTTGAAGATGATGCTTTCAGTCTGAACTCCCTCAGATCAGTTTGAAGATCAGAAGATTGTAAGCTAACGTTCCTCTTAATTGAGTAAATGGTTCTTAATTAGTGTAGGGAGAATGTTATAGTTCCCATCATGGAGAAAGGGCAGTAAAACAGATTTTTTTATTTGTTTTTTTTGTATGTAAGCCTTTATATTTATAAGACAAGCACTATGCTTGCTTGTTTTGGCAGCTGTACAGGAGGGGTCAAGCTAGCAAGGAAGGAGTGCTTAGCTTTTTCAGTGCTGAAGGACACTCATCAGTCTCTAGATAAGTATTAATTCAGTAATTCTCTGGTGGCATAATTACTTGGGCTGGGTTGCTGAAATGAATTGTGGTCAGCTATCACAGAAGGATTATGAGAGGAAGATTATTATGAGAAATTTGCTTGATGGCGTCGTTTGCAGCTGATGCAGTTTTAACAGTAGAGAAGATTTGATACTTTCAGAAGAAGCTTAGCTTGTAGTCCAAATTATAGTTGCAAAACATTGCTTTGAAGTCAGCAAATGTGCTTTTTTTAGATGGAGGTGGCTTTGTGGTGGTAAAAACCTGCAACTCGAGTTGTTGAGCTTGAGGACTTCATGTTGGATTACCAGCAGCTTCTGTGTCTCCTCACAGTGTGATTTGATACACATTAAAAAGAAAAAGGGATTGTACACAACTCTGAAAATGAGTCGAGTCATATGTACCCTTGAACGTGAAAGAGGCAAGAGAATGGAAGTAATGCTTTCTTGTCAGTGAAAATATCTTAAGTAGAGATGATGAGTGTGGTAGCTTGTAGCAGCTGGGGCTGCAGTTTTGGCTTCTTTGAGCGGAGTCAGCTGCCCACTGATGCTGAGTGGATTGCAGCAATGCATTTTCTTGTACAAAGGAGGTCTGAGGATGACCTGTCTAGGACAAAAAAATTACCTGAGTTAAAGAAATGACCTAGGAAAAATCAAAGCTTCCTTCAGCCTGTGGAGCTGGGGGAGGGTTTTGGTATAAATACAAGGTTTTAGGTTAAGGAAGGGAATAGAATATGAATAAATCTTGAAAGTGGATAATGTAGAGAGAAGGCACTGAGCAGCATGATCTAGTGGGACATGTCCCCCGCCTATGGCAGGGCGGCTGGAACTTGATGATCTTTAAGGTCCCTTCCAACCCGAACTATTCTATGATTCTAAGTGGAGTAAAAAACCATAAAAGCAGCAAAAAGTATTTTGAGTATCCTGTGAAATAGGAGTGAAGAAGTGTATTCAGGAAGGTGAAAAAAACCTAGAAATAAAAATATCAAAAAGTAAAGCAGGAACACAAACAGATGTGGTTTTGCTTCATGTTTAGTTACTTGCAAGGTGCTTGAAATTCTTTGGGAATTGAGAAACTGCACATTTGGGCTTGGCTGGCAATACTTGAAACAAATCCTCATGTTTTTTGCATTGTGAGATGCACTGCATTGCAGTGCTGGAACAATGCTTGTTCTTGCAGGGTGTAGTTTGGCATCCTCTCGTGTGTTTGTTAGTTGATTGTTAGTGATACCACAGCTGTCCCCATGGTGACAAGAAGTTTAATTCTTTTTTTTTTTTTTTTCTGGCGGAGTTTCAGAATTCTCCCTTTAGGTTGTCATGACTGTTTAATAGGTTGCGGTCTAAAGAATCGATATTTCTATGTATGGTTCAACATTTCTATGACCAAATCCAAGAACATTTGTATTTAGTTAAGTTGCCAGATCACCTTGAGATGGCTTCTTGTCGGTGTCCTGCCTCTGGATGTTCACCATAGGGTTTAAAAATTATGGAATCATACTAACAGTGAGAGTAAGCAAGGGTGGTGCATGGTTAACCAGGTATGGTTTACAGTATTTCTTATTCTTAGAGCAGTCACAGTGCTGGAAAGAGTGTATAGAAGGAAAGATGGAAAAGCAACAAGGTGCAGAGCAAGAAATAGGCTTAAATCCTAATCAGTAGTTCCAAACAAATTTCAATTATGGATTGAACATTTTGATTTCACTTAAAGGCTTGGTGGGCCTGGTACGTTCTAGAGGAGAGGAAGTATTTCTCACTTGCATGGGCAATGTTGTGATCCAAGCAGTCAAGGATGATCCTGAGCACTGGCTTGTTAAAGAGTGGCTGAAGAACTAATGAATCCAGTCCAAATACACTTTTTTTTCCCCCCACTGTGAACTTCAAAACCAGTATTTAAATGCACCAAACAATAGAATGCTGATGAATGACTCTCAATATACAAAGGCTTTTTCTGGGCACAAGGCTTAATGAATGCAGAATCAGAAACAGATCTAATGATTTCAATCCCAGAAGAAACACAACCCTCATCAAAGCTAATGGGAAAAGAGCCATGATGCTGGTGAGAGGTTTTTCTGTTGATAATGGGGAGTCTGTGTTGGTGCAAGGTCCCAAGTACTGTCTGATAGCTTGTAACTCTTGCAGATCCAGTCTGCCTTGATTTGTGGGGTTTATTTTTGTTTTTTGGTTAGTTTTTTTAATGCTGCTCATGTGACTTTGTATCAATTAAGGACTTCTTCCTCCTTCCAAAGGGCTGTTTAAATATTGCTTGGATGATGCCTACCAGGAGATAGGTAAATTCAGAACACTGTGTCTCAATGCAGAGAAATGTTAAGACCAATTTAAAAAAAAAATAGTTCATTTGGTGTGCTTTGTAGAGGTGTGCTTCAGCTGACTTGCTTGAGAGCTGATTTTTACAGCTAGAGCAGTTTCTCATTAATTCCAGCCTGAGATTGCATCATACTTTGTTTGTCATTCTATATATATGACATTGCATACCTTTTATCTTTTCAGAGTTGTAGACCATAGAGTACTTTGTATGAACTAAAGAATAACCATGGTAGAAGTCTTCAAGATAGATTTTATAAAGGTTACTCAATGTTTGGAGAAGAGGGAAGCTTTCAAAAAAGTACCTTTACAGAAGAAGCTTTGGTGTGTGTATTAACACACACCAAAATACTTGCAGAGGAATGACTTCTTGAAAGCTTGAAATGGGAGCTTGTATAATCAGGAAACAGGAGTATATGAAGACAACATCCGCCCAGAATTAATTTCTTCTTTCTTTCAGGCATTGCATCTTTGACTGAGATCTTGTCCTGGATCTCAGGTAGCTTGAGAATCCAGAAAAGAACATTTAAGGAAAGAGCTTTTAGAAAGCTGACTGTTTTCTTTGTGTGTGCAAATTACTAATTACAGTTTTCTCATCCTAGATGTAGCTTTTGGTTGTTAACACATTAATTCCTCTACTTCCATTTGCAATTCTCTGTTCTAGCATGTCATAAAATTCGGTAGGATTCCAAGTGAGTTGTGCTAACGTGGAGCTAAGTTTTGTACCTCCTTTATAAAATGAAATGTCTTATATTAGTACTGATTTATTAAAATCTGTTTCATTATGCTGTTGCTTCAGATGCTAGATTTTACGGGGGCCTTACTTGCCTAGTGTCCTGTGGAAACAAGGCTCACATGATCCTGGCTGTGGTCCATATTTATTCAGATATTTTTGGTCTTGGACAGTTTTGGACAGTTGTCCACTATAGACAATTGTGACAGATAAGGATCTTAAGGAAACAGAGTTGTCCAAGAAAATGTGGTTGCAAACCTTATAAAAAAAAATAGCTAATAGAGGGAAGTAATTAAGGGGAAAAAATTGCACTGCATGCCTTAGTAGAAAATAAAGAGAAGGAAAACTTTTAATGAATGCCCAAGGTTCATGAGGTCCTTCCTTTAGAATTTGCACCTTCTGGGGCAGCAAACAGAGGTAACAAAAGATGTGAAAATGCTGTTCCTGGTGTTCAAAATGAATTATTATGGGAAAATAAGAATGAAGTCTTGGGAAAGTATGTGGGTTAGTTAGGGAACTTGTTAAAATAATTAAGTTTAATTATTTCTGGTGATGTTTTTTTGTTATTCTATAGTGAATATTGTCCTCTAATCTCATTTCCTGGAGATACGAATTTCTTCACAATCCTGGTAGTATTTTGGAATTCTTTGGGCTTAACAAGATGGTGGACAAATGGTATGGTCTGAACTGCTTAGGGAAGACAGCATTAGCTTCTCAACTTATTTTGAGAGTTGAGAAAATGATGTAATGACCTTAATGGATGAGCTGAGTAGCCAGATTGAAGTAAGTTCTTAGCGTCAGGGATACTATTCAAACCATGTCAGTATTTGTGTTTTTGATTTGTTTTTATATTTCCCCTCCAGTCTGTGCTAGTACTTGTGTTTGGGGGCTTAGGTTTGCACTGCAAGTTGTTTGCTTTTTCTGAGCCTGATAACTGCAGCTTATCCCCTTTGTTGTTATAGGCTTTCTCCTCTTATACTTCAAGTAGTTTGCAAAACTTAAAGGAGAAAAGGCCTAAAGCCTTACTGTTACATGTTTCAGAAGTATTTTTATTTTCAGTTAATACCGAGTTAGGACTCTAGAGGTATCTTCTAAAGAAACTAAAGGACAAAACTACACAACTTCATTCCTAACATAGGATAAGCAGATGGGAAAAAGATAAGAGCTTCTTCCAACTCCTCAGTCGTCATAGCTATTGAATTTTAATAATTGAAAATACTAAAACATTGGATTACTAACAGTTTATTTTCTTTCCTTTTTAAGATGAGTACTGAAAAATCTGAACTGTTCTATATGCAAAAATACCAGATCCTTTCCAAACATATTATTAACTTTGTCTGGATGAAAACTTTCAAGTAATTCTCTGCTTTATAATTGAAATTTAGTATATTTGTACATACGCGTGTCTAGCTACTTCAAAATGCATCCTACAGAACACTACAGATCTATTTTATAGTGTCTAATGTTTTTGTTTCAACAGGTAGCATTGCTGGGATTAGATGTTTTAGGTGCCTTTGTCAGCAGACTATCGGGACGCTTTAAACACTATATAGGAACTGGTAAGTGAAATAGAACTTCCTTAAGATCAAAACGCAAAAGGCAGCCTTACTGTTAGCACTTCAGCTGAAGTGAAACAAGTTGAAAATTTTTTGAGCTCTTCATAATATATTGCCGGACATCTTATTGCTGTTGTTAGGATTGGCATAATTTTATGTTAACTTGTAAATATTCATTTGTCACTCAATCAGTGCTTTCTAGATGATGATTGGGGTTTTCTAAAGGTTCCAGTGATATATTTATAGTAATTAGTTTCATTCTTTATAGTTAGTTATCCCTCCCCTGCTATGCTCTTGCTTACCAGCTCCCAAGATACCTAAAAATTATTTTGGAAACAGATGGTCTTTAAAGTCCTTTCTAGCCTAACCCATTCTATAAGTATTACCTTCAATTTGTATTGAAGACTCGAGGTTTTATTTGCAAATCACTTCAATTTGAGCTTTGTGTCTGCTGAAGCTTGTGGTTTCAGTGGACTGTGTTAAAAAATGGAATTCTAGATTGTAGAAATATGAACTTTTTATGGGATGAAAAAAGGTACCAACTGCTGTTTTTCTGGGAAATGTTTTTTTCAAATGGATCTATGTATGCCTGAGTATAGCACAGTTTCTCTGAGAGGTATCAGCAAACTACAGTGCTCAACTCATTTTGCTGCTGTCCTTGAAAAGACCTAGTGATACTGAGGCATTGATGTTGATATTATATCACTGGCTATTTTTAAGAGAAGTTTGTACTGTCACGTTTTCGAAAATTTGTGTGAATTGTCTTGGATCTTGTTCCCACGTCCTCAACTATTTCAAATTTTTAAAATGTTAATCTCCCTCTTCCTTAAATGTCTATTTAAGACTAAGGAAGTGAGCAAAACTTTAAAGTTTAGGAACATGAAGTGTAATTTAATTTATTGACAAGTTACTAAAGTCGTTGGAAGCCTATTTCAGGCTGTAGAGGTGCTACAGAATTTAAGTATATTTTGTTGCAGAGGGCTTTTCTTTGACTGATCAATTCTGTATTGTAGCAGTGTAAGGGAACTGGAAAAGTATTGTGATGTGCCAAATACTGGTTTTTGAACGGTCTCCATTTGTAGCTCCAAACAGTGTTAGGCTTTAGTGTTTTACTCTTTTCTGTTTTTATTTATATTCTAGTGATGTGTAGAACTTAAAAGTACTGTGACTCTTTTAAAGATTGGAAAGTTTTCTTTAATGTATTTTTAAGTATGAACTATTTGAGATTAGTGAGACAGTAGAGTAGGGTTTTGCTCCAATTTTTGAGTAGTTGAAGATTATTAGCAAATTTAAGATTTGAGTTTTATTACTCATAAGCATTTATGTTAAAAAACAACAAAACCCAAACATCTAACCAATTGGCATTGGGTGACTGTACCACAGCCTGAAGCTGTGTAATTCTGGAGGGTTATTTTATTTAGAAAAGCTGAGTAGTAGTGTCTTCAACTGAAACTGGTCTTCTGAGTGTCTCCAGAATGAAGACCTGTGCAGTACATGATGCTGAACATGCAAGTCACTGTTGTGCATGATCTCCTTATACATAGCCTTAACAGAGCCTATTAGTCTCAGTGAAGGCAGAAAAGCATCTTTATTTTGGATGTCTTCTCACGAGTGTGATTCATAGTAGAGTTTGCTTCCATTGGTAGGTATCTCTCCAAGCATTATAACAAGATTTGAGTATTTTTCAGTTTTTGTCGCTGAAGTGGTATCGTGATAACTTTGTTGTAGATGTCTAGGAGTGTGAGTAGCCCAGGGATTTTGAAAGTAATTTAAAGCACAGCAGTGAGCAAGAAAAATGCTTCCTTCAACAAAACTTGAAAAAGAAGCACCTATTTCCAAAACCATGTTCTGTTGACTCTGTGGATTTGATTTCTAAACTTAATCCCAGAATGACTCTGGTAAGTCAGACCAAAGACTCATCTCTGACAGTAATCCATTTACAGATGCCTGAGAACAGGGGAAATGTGCAGTGGAACTCCTTCAGCATGACCCTCTTGTGGTCAGCAGTCTTGCAGTTTAGTGTCAGCTGAGGCAGATGGTATCTTGAGAATCTTCCCCATGACCCTATTGTCCTACAGCATTATGTGATTAGGTTTTTGAGCCCACACAGACATTTGTCTTCTCTGGTGTTATATTGAAATGCCCAGAGAGTTTGTGGATGCACCCTCAGTCCCTGGAGGTGTTTAAGGCCAGGGTGGATGAGGCACTGAGCAACCTGGTCTAGTGGGAGATGCTCCTGCCTATGGCAGGGGGCTTGGAACTAGATGATCTTTAAGGTCCCTTCCAGTCCAAACTATTCTGTGATTCTGTTGTGAAGGTGGTGAGACAGTGGAACAGGTTGCCTGGAGAGGTTGTGGATGCCCCCTCTCTGGAGGTGTTTAAGGCTGGACAAGGCACTGAGGAACCTGGTCTAGTGGGAGGTGTCCCTGCCTGTGGCAAGGAGGTTGGAACTAGATGATCTTTAAGGTCCCTTCCAACCCAAACCATTCTATGATCCAAATTATGCAAAAATCTTGTTTTGGACTGGCTACCTGATGACTTGACACTTGTTAGTTTTTGTGTTAGAGGGGTGAGAGCCATAATTTCTTGACTGCCAGCCTTCATTTTATTGATCTATTCTGTGGCTCTCTGTTTTCCTTCCTTCTTGCCCTGGGAAGAGTCCTGGTCCAGTTGTTTCTTGTTTCTGGTTCTAATTGTTGTTTCCACTTTTAGAGCCTTTCTGTTGTAGTGCTTTTTGAGTTGAGGAAGCCATAGCAGCACAGATGCAGCATATGTTTATAGTGACATTATTCTGTTTTATTATCACCTATTATTTAAATAAATATTGATAACCTTACATGTCTGCCACCTGAGAATTGTCGTCATGTATTCATGAGGCATTTTGCTGCAACAGCCTGTTTCCTGTGCAGTGATGGTGAATTTAGGGTCCACTCTTCAGGGCAGAGTGTCTTTCTCCATTCTTTTATCATTATGATACTTTTCCTTCCTGTAAGATCTCTTCTTGAGAACTGTGTGAAAATCCAATTGGTAGCAGAGTTGCTTTCTGCAGAGAGAAGAAAGTTAGTTCTTTCTAACTCAGACAGCTCTTAGAAGTTTGTGAAGTAGCACTTCTTTTTATAAAAACTGTATTGTTTCTTCTGTGCCATTCTCTCACTGTGTGACCTCACTATAGTGAGTTATTTACAGATGCCAGAAGAAAGTAAAATTAATGGAATCAGTTAGTTTTGAAAAGACCTTAAAGATCATGTAGTCCAACCATTAACCTCATATTGCCAGGTCCTTAAGCATCACAAGACTAGGTCTTTTGAATTTCTCCATGGATGATGACTCAAGCCTGGGCATCCTATTCAATATTTGTTAATCCTTCCAGTAAATAAATTTTGCCTGATGGCCCATCCAAACCTCCCCTAGTGCAACTTCAGCCATTTCTTCTTTTCCTATGACTTACTACTTCGTAAAAGAGTTAGGCAACCTCCTTTCAGGTATCTATAGAGGAAGTGGTAAGGTCTCCCCTCATCCTCCTTTATACTAAAGCTGATCTACCCCAGTTCCCTCAGCAGCTAAAGCTAGTTCTCCAGACCACTCGCCACCTTCCTTGTCTTTCTCTGGACTGACTTCAGAATATCAATGTCTGTAGATACTTGCATACTCTCTGAAGGTCAGGACTGCACCATGAATATAGTGAAAGAAGAAAGGTGTGTATAGTAGTATCTACCTACTCTGTTTCTGACTTTTTAAAAATACAACGGGTCCAATTTTCTGGGTCAGATTTCACTTTTATAGCTGTATTTTGTCATAAACCACCTGAAACTTTAAAATGTATTTTTGTCTTAAAGAGCTTTTTGTTTTTGTGACTCTAAAATGTTTTTATTCATGATTCACTAAGGAGTAAATAAGGGATATATGATAGTGTGTTACCCCACTATTATATGGCAAAGCATTTTTCTCCTCACTCCCCAGTTTAATTTCTTCTCCAGTTATGATGGAGATAGATTTCCTTAAGCACATTTAAAAAGAAGTAACATGGCTGAACGTTCTTCCCTATAAGCCTTACAAGCTTTTTGCTGGGAAAAATATTATTTCTATCTTCACAGCCTAAAGATGTGCTGTAAATTCAATTTGGGCAAAATCAGGAGAACAGTTGTAGGATGGATGCTTGCCAATATTCTGAAGAGCATATTAGTGATCTGTCTATTGATGTAATAATGCCTGGTAAGAGACTTAATTTAGTTTCCTAGGCAACAATCTAATGTTGCTCTAACTTTCTTCAAAGGTGTTATCCTTTTGTCATTGACCGCATTGCGTGCTCTCTGCAGCTGGAAACTTGGATACACAAATTTGGAATATCTCTTGTTTTTAGTACATTCAGTGAAGATGTATGAGAATACTTCATGAGCAATGAATATCAGATTATCTGTTAGTTCATAAAACTGAATGTATTCTGGAAAAAATAAAGCAGATTAAGGAGTGTTTGAGTGTTACAACTTTGAGTATTTTAAACTGCTGAATTGTTCTGTGATTAAAAGAGATTATGTAAGAGTACATAATTACCCTGTCACAATCTCTTTTCCCAGGTGATGGCATTAATTATTAAAATTTGTATCATTAATAGAAGAGAATAATACAATTATGTGCAGCTTACTGAATCATAGAGTTCCTGGGAGAAGTCTCTATTCACAGTTCTGTTTTCTAGGATGAGTGAATATTATTTTGCTCTCTTGTTACTCCTAAAGGAATGGGAAAAGAAAAAATGTAATGAGGGCATATGGAATCTGTTTCAGTTTTAATGTAGTGTTATATCATGACTTATTTTTCTGCATGTGCTGAACTGTTTGAGTTGGGTAATTCTGTTGTTGACTTTTACATAGAACCCCACAAGATATTGCAAAATATATTTCATTTGCCTGCAAATTACAGGAAAAATACTTGATATTATAAAAGCCCAAATACAGATGCACATACTATAGGTGTGTAAACCTGAAGACACACATTTTATGCACAAAACTCCTGTGTGTACATGTGGGTAATAGTTTCAAATAGCACTTTCAAATTCTTCATGCTTTATAAAGAAACCTGTGGCGAAAAATAGTTGGAAAATAGCTGTAGTGCCATATACTAAGATGTGAAACAAATTTGAAGAATTTAAATGCTTTCCCTTGTGGCTTTTAAAAAAGTAGTGAAAGAACCCTTAAGCTATATTCTTCAGAGTAATTTAAATGTTCTTTCAAATTTGTCATAATTAAGTATGTTGCTTGATGTATCTTAAAGCAGTTGTAAGGCTTTCAATGTGAGTTCATTTTTTGAGTGAGTTTAAATTGAAAGCATTTGGCACAAGAATTTGGAAAGGCTTGTTTGAGTAAGATTTCATTTAGATACATGACACCCGAGTACTTAATTTTTGTATTTTCTCCTGCTTTATAATTGACATTTCTGAATGGAAAGGAATTAAAAATTCAGTTTAATCAAAACTCTTCAGTAAGGAGTTTTAATGATGTATGGGGAAATGCTTTCCTTAACACCATAAAGAGCAGTTCCCATTTCAGCATGAGCTACTGATGTTCAGGTTTTAAGGACTGACTAATTTTTATTCTTATTATTTATTTTTAGTAATTGCATTTACATGTTTAGACTAATGGCATGTTCTTCTGTAAGATTCCAAAATATAAATGCAGATTACAGCTAAACAGAAAACCTGGAATAATTTAGGTTATAAGAGACCTTCAGGATTGACTGGCTTTTGTCTTATGTATGGGCAACCTCAGATGAAACCTCAGAGAAAACTTTGGAATAAACTAAAATAATTCAAGAAAATTAATTTCTTAGATGGTGCAAAGCAAGCCTTTCTATTTATGTGGGAAAAGCCTTTTCTCAAGGATAGATATCTCAGTGCATCTGAATGCAAGTCGGGTGTTTAGTCTGATACTGCCTTTTCATTTTAGTTGCTTATTCACATCAGGAGAAGCTGTGCTGAGTGTTTTCTAGTAGTAGCTTTTTAAACAGTAGTATTTTATTGTGTAGTATTTTCTTAAGCAGTCAAATGTTGACTTTTTCAGACTATTTTTTTGAAAAGTCTTTTAGAGGAGACTATATAATTTGTATTTTTTAAAATCCAGAATAGATGCTTTGAATTGCTTTCACATTTTTCTGTTGATCAAAAATATGGACTTCATACAACACTTCAGAAAACCCTTTTCTTTGATTCCATCTCTACTTAATGGTAATAGCCAAACCACCCAAAACCCACCAATAAACAATCAAACCTCCACACCCTCCATTTATTTGTAGTTGGAATGAATTTTACCTGAAGTGATTCATGCTTGAGTGATGGGCTGTGATGTAGGCTACCATTTGCTTGCTCTCTATGAACACTTCACTCTTTGACATCTAGAAGTGCAGTGCAATTAAATAAGGACAGGGAAATCCTACCCTTCTTTGGTTCCTATTTAGCACAGAATTAAAAGAAATTGCAGGCTTTACATGAATGTTTGTTTGCCGTCTGTTTTTTGCAGTGGACTAATTGACCTCTTAAAACAGCCTTTGGACTTCAGGGCCCTCTTTTCATGTTTCTTGAGATCCTGATAGATTTATGGATGTTCTTTTTTTTTTGTCATCTGTTTTTTCCTCTCCAGTACTGGTGATAAAGAGAACTTCTCATTTTGTGAATCAGCTCTTGGATAAATCCGAAGAAGCTCATTAATGTCTGAGATGTCTTTTGTATAAACTTACTGTGGACTGAACTTTTATCTTGAGGAAGTGATGAGGTCCCCTGTGAAAGCCTGCTAATGATTCTTTTTACTTAGAAGTAGCTCAGATCAGATCAGCCCAGTTGCTGGTTCTGTAGGAGCTTCTGTGGAATTTCTTTCAGTCTTGTTCATCTTAGCAGAAGAATAGAGACTGCTCTAACTGCAGAGGCAGCATCTTCCCCTCTTGTCCTTTCTCATAGCAGCTTTTTAATGCTTTTGTCAGAGCTGGCAACATTTCTGAGAAACCTGGCTAGATTTAATCTGTTTCTGTCTTCAAATTCTTTAAGGCAGGAAGTGAGATAATTTAATAGTGGAATTTTTGCCAGGACTGAAGTTTTTTCTTGGGTAAAAATTCTTTCTTCTTGCTTTTTTGCATATTCACAGAAGGGCAGACATGGACTATCCAAGGTGGGCCATAGAAGTGGGGAGATGTGAGAGGGAATACATAGAATGAGCACTTACAAAGGAAAGAGAAAGTGGTCAAGAGAGAATACAAAGAGAGGGAGCTGAAATCAATAATACAAACTGGAAAGCTCTGTATTTGTGTCATAACAGAAGGAACTCTTGTTCAAGTTTAACAAAAAGGAAATTGTTTGTGCTACCTACAGCACTTTTTGCTGCAGGGAGTCATGCAGTTCAGCTTCTCAGGATTTGTAAATATACACTGGGTGCCATTTTAAGCATTGGCTTCTGTGAATTACTTGTTTATCTGCATCCATCCACGTAGAGGAAATATTTCATTTCTTAAGGCTGTGGTTTGAATTTCTAGGTTAATTTTGGTCTTAATTCTTGCCTCTACTGTCCAGTTAATGGCGGTGAAGTCTTTCTCTGAAAATGCATAAGTAAAAATTCATTTAGGTTTACCAAGCTGAGAGAAGGAAGTCAAGCAATGGAAAAGAGACTGATGGGATAATAAGGCCTCTTTGGGGTATAATAGATGGATAACAACTCTGTAATCAAAAGGAATAAAAGGTATAAATAGCAGCTCTGATATAAATAGCAGATTAAGTTTGCAGTAGATCTGATAGAATTATTATGTGCTATAGAATATTTTTACTAACACTTCTAAGGTTTTTTATTGGTTTTCTTTTTTCAGAAATCTAAACCTGTAAAATTGTGGTGTGGCAGTGTAGAAAACAGGAAAAATGCAAGAGGAGATGGTACTGATAGCGAACTTAAATATGCTAAGATAGTCCTTCTGGTCTCTGCAAAGAGTAACCAACACTGCAATGTCTCCTGGACTTAGTGCAACATTTCTGGGTACCAGAAAAACATAAATAAATGGAAGAAGGCTGTCAGATGTTATGCTTTTCCAAAAATCCTGTTGAAATAATTGAAATAACTAGACAACCGAGAGCAAGATGAATATGGTTAATATAAAACAGTAGGAGTGCAGGAATCCATGCTGAATGTGACTGATTATGTACTTTGCTGGTTAACTTTTTGGGAGACTACCACTTTGAATACTGACTTCATGTGTAGTCATACCTCTAATTTCTCTGCTTTCTTTTAACTCTCTGGGCAGCCTGTGCTAGTGTTCTGTCACCCTTACTGTGGTATAGTGTGGGAGTTTTTGTCTTTCTTTTTTTTTTCTTATCCTTTCTTTCTTGTATTTCTGTGGAACATCCTGTGTTCCAGTTTGCACCCATTGTCCCTTGTCCTGTCATTGGAGGTCACTGAGAAGACCCTGGCTCCATCCTCCTGACACTCACCCTTTACATGAATGAGGTCACCCCTCAGTTTCCTTCAAGCTAAAGAGACTCAGCCTGTCCAGATGTGGTCTCACCAGGACAGAGTAGAGGGGCAGGAGAACCTCTCTCCACCTACTGCCTACACCCATTGTAATACACCCCAGGATGCCACTGGCCTTCTGGCCACAAGGGCACATTGCTGGCTCAAGGCCACCCTGCTGCCCACCAGGCCTCCACTGCTAACTAACAGGTCAGTTCCCAACAGTGCATTCTTAAGGTTTTTTGGTGGTTTTATTTGGGTAATCAAAACTGGTAAAATTGTGACCACATCTCTTCTGTTACACCCTAGCAGTCGAATTTCATCTGTTTGTGGACTAGAGTGCACTATCAGCAAGTTTGCTGATGACACAAAGCTGGGAGGAGTGGCCAACACACCAGAAGGCTGAGCTGCCTCCAGTGAGGCCTGGACAGGCTGGAGAGTTG
>VZTY01018229.1:0-20837 GCA_013400935.1 Turnix velox | reverse complement strand
TCTCCCTGCTCAACTCTCCAGCCTGTCCAGGTCTCAGTGGAGGCAGCACAGCCTTCTGGTGTGTTTGCCACTGCTACCAGTTTGGTGTCATCAGCAATGCACTCTTGTGGCCAAGAAGGCCCCTGGAATCCTGGCCTGTATTAGGAGGAGTGTGGACAGTAGATGGAGAGAGGTTTATTCCCCCTCGACTCTGCCCTGGTGAGACCACATCTAGAGTATTGTGTCCAGTTCTGGAGCCTTCAGTTCAAGAAGGACAGGGAACTGCTAGAGAGGGTCCAGCATGGAGCAACGAAGATGATGATGGGATAGGAGCATTGCCCTTCTAAGGAAAGGCTGAGGGAGCTGGTTCTCTTTACATTGGAAATGAGAAGACTGAGGGGTGACTTCATTCATGTTTAGAATTAAGGAAAGGGTGAGTGTGACGAGGGTGGAGCCAGGCTCTTCTCAGTGACCTCCAGTGACAGGACTCAGGGCAGTGGGTGCAAACTGGAACACAGGAGGTTCCCGTGGAGTCTGAGAAAGAACTTTTTCACAGTGAGAGTGACATAACACTGGAAGGGACTGCCCAGAGAGGTTGTGGAGTCTCCTTCTCTGGAGACATTAAAAACCCATCTGGATGTGTTCCTGTGTGACCGGGTTTAGGTATTCCTTCTCTGGCAGGGGGATTGGACTAGATGATCTCTTGAGGTCTCTTCCAATCCCTGATATTCTGTGGTTCTGTTATGCCAGCTGAATATAATTTGCCTTACTTGAGGTCTCACAGAAACCTGAGATTTAGAAGGGGGGCAAAGTTAAATCTGCAGATATTTGGGCCTTTTAACAGCTCTCTTTCAAAGCTCTTCAAGTGACAAAGGCTGGCGTTGTCAGTAGATGCCATGCCCTGCAATCTGTTGGTTTTTACTCTATGACTTCACTTCTGTTCTCTGAGCTTGCTTTAGTGATTTGAGCAGGGCCCTGGTATCTGCAGCTCCAGTCAACTGACTCAGCCTTACTAATGAGTCACAAAAGAGCTGTATTCCTGCAGGACTGGCACTTGCTGTGTTTCCCTCTGTGGGAACAGCTTCTCTCTGCCTTTTTGTTTCCTTCTTGGTAATGTAGGAGTTGCCTTCAGCTGTCTAGCAGCAAGCCTGGTGTAGCAGACCTCACCAGTGTCATGTGGTTAGGGTGAAGTGCATACCATGTGTATTTTATACAATGCAAAGTTTAGGAGTGCTTAAAATAGTAAAGAAAAATACTCTTGGTAACGGAATACAAGTTACATTTGTAACTGGTATGTACATGATTGTTGGAAGTTCAGGGTAGAGGTCAGCTGCATCCTCCTAAAATTTGATGTCATCATGAAATGATTTGGGTTGGACCTTTAAAGATCATCTGGTTCTAAACCCCCTGCCACTGGCAAAAACACCTCCCACTAGACCAGATTAACAGCCCCATCCAGCCTTGCCTGGAACACTTCCATGGATGGACATCCACAGCTTCTTTGGGCAACCCGTACCAGTGTCTCATCAACCTCTTAGTGAAAAATTTCTTTGAAATATCTAATCTAAATCTACCCTCTTCTAGTTTGAAGTCATCGCCTCTTGTCCTATTACTTCACTTTCTTCTAGAAATTTCCCCTTACCCCTTTAGATAATGGAATGCTGCTATAAGGTCTCCCTGGAGCCTTCTCCAGGCTGAACAGCCCTAACACTCCCAGCTTGTCTTCATATTTCTTAAGTTTTGGATGTTGGTTCTGTGTTCACAAAATTAAACAAAAAACAAACAAACCCCCCAGAACAAACAAATAAACACCTCAAGCCAACAAAACCAACAACAGCTGCAAATAAAAAAAGAAACGACAAGTTCTTTCATTTTGAACAAGTTCTCATTTTTAGGATGTAAAATCTTCATCTATCATACAATTTTAGTATAATAGTATTTGAGGGCATGTGTTTAAAAACAGTAACTTTCACTGACATTTTTCCGAAAGTAAGGCCAAATTTACAGAAGATACCTGGTGTGGATAGGAGGATTTAAATCTTTAGAATTTTGTAATTAAACTGAAAAATCCCACTTTTAAAAATATTTCCCTTTTTCTATACCCGTTCTTTCCTACTCACCAGGCTTAACGTTTTCTTTTTTCAGCAAAGCCAGATATTCAGAAGCTCCTGGCATACTTTTTGAAGATTAAATTTGAAGTCATTCACATAGTTTATAAGATGGAAAATTTTATGTAGATAGTATTTTCTTTGGTTTTAGTACAGTGTATTTATTGTTAGTCTTTTAACTATCTCAGAACTACATTCTAACTCTAACTTTTGGGACTTGGAAAGTATTTTAACCCACTTAAAATCAGCTTTTATTTTTGAATTAGCTGCATCTTAAATCTCTTTTGGTAAAATATCGTTAAGTATTAGATAATCTTCCTTGTGTTTTCAATATTTTTATTATTTTTCTTCTTTTTTCTTTCCTCCTTTTCCTTAGTTCTCCTGCCTTTAATAGATCGTATGGGAGATGCCAAAGACCAAGTTCGAGAGCAAGCCCAGAATCTCATATTGAAGTTGATGGATGAAACAGCACCACCCATGGTATGAGCTTAATGTAGATTCTGGTGTAGGTTTCTGGTGAGATTATGATTTATGCATGAGCTTGGGTTTGAATGCGTCACAATGTTATGCAAACTATTAATGGTGTAAAGTTTAAGGCAGTGGATTGACACAGACACATTGTTCAGCTCAAGATAAAAATCTGCTACAATGCAGTTCTGCATTTTTTCATATAATGGATAAATTCAAAGTTGATGTTTTTATGTCATATGTCAGGCCTTTGTTAATTAAAGCATGTTTAAAACACTCTCCTGTGTTTGAGTTTGCATAATGGGAATAAGTTCTTTTATTTGTCTCAAAGTTTATTTAAAAATTAGATTTGTATCTAGAGCACACAGGAGTTGAGATGGTGCATCCTCACCTGAATCTGGCTTGCCAGATGTGTGGCAAATGTGAACCTTGGACAAACTCAGGCAGGCATAAGTTGCTCTCTGATTTGTTGTCTTAGATTGGAGTTTAAATATATGTTTTCATGCTTCTTAGCATTGTTTTGTTTCTGAATGCTATGTCTTGTATTTCTACTCTGAATCTGAAAAATATAGGATTATTTGACCAGATTATATTGTTTGAGCAGTGATTTTTTTTCGAACTATGACAGCCCTGGTAAGTTAGGGTTTACTATTCAGGCTTTTAATTTCTAAAGAAAATCTCTTTGTGAGTTTCAAGTGCAGAAGTTAATAAGTGTCCTTCTTTTGCAAATGAAAATTAAGTTCTTTTATGTGTTTATTCATAGATAATGTTTGAATATTTTTGCTCAGGGAATAATATTTTGTAGACTTGATCTGCAGGGAGAAAATTGTTCTCAGTTACTTTGCTTGATAGGAGAAACAGGTAGAATGTAAGGCAAGTAGAGAAACATATGTATCTTGCCTCTAACATTTTTTTACATGATTTGGTCACAGATATGACTGGGATTTACCATCAAAGTCTAGTAGTGTCACCCACAAAGACATGCTTTATGTTTTCATGAAATCTAGTTTGGATTGTACTAATTGACAAAGAGGCAATGTAGCATTTTTTCATGCCTAGGTGCAAGGAGTTTGTGAGTGATATATTCCAGTGCCCAAGATGCTCTTAATTATGTGTAATGCAGAGCTGAAAGTTCCCCTTTCTTCAGAGTAATAGTATTTGGTGAAGTGCAGAGCATCTTGGAGGTGACTTCGTTTGAACAAGCGGTGGTGATTGCCTCATGCTAGGGTTCTCATGGTGAAGAAGTTTTAGAATACTGATCCTTCTTTCAGTTCCTGAAAGTTGGGCTGTACCCTGAGGTGGTGGAAAGGTGCAGGATTGATGGGGTCGAAGGAACAGTGCAAGTA
Source organism: Turnix velox (assembly GCA_013400935.1). Classification (NCBI taxonomy): domain Eukaryota; kingdom Metazoa; phylum Chordata; class Aves; order Charadriiformes; family Turnicidae; genus Turnix; species Turnix velox. Next base: position 16,936 of record VZTY01018229.1, on the reverse strand, counting down.
AGAGAAGGGGTGGCACTTGTAACTCTAGAGTAGGAGAAACCTGTCTTCAGTTGTCTTCTCTCAGGACAATCTCTGCATTGTGAAAATTTGGACAGAAAGCATCAATCATCCTAACAGCAGGGACCAAGGCAGAGAAGTCTTTCCTGTGTTGCCAATGCTGAAATACAAAGTTTTAGGCTCTTTTTGCTAAGTAGAAACATTTCTTTTGTAAGAGTTGAGTGGAATAAGTTTTCTGGGATCAGTCCTGTATGTTTGTTTCCCATCAGCTCTCATCCTGTCTGTTCAAGTGTGCTGGTATTTGACATCAACTGTCGCTAGCGGATTGCAAGAGCTGAATTGAATTTCTCAGCTTAGAAAGATTCAATTCTTGAAGTAAGATCAGTTTTGTGAAATACTAAGTTTCTCTTCAGCCTTCTTTAAGTGTTTACCTGTGTTTTTGTACACCTAGCAAAAGAGATTTCCTTTTTTTCCTGCTTTATCTGGGACTGAATGAAAAGGATGTTTTCTTATGTAAAATCCTTTTCTTTGCTTCTAAGCTGTGCCGTTTTTGCAAGCCCTGCCCTGCTTGTCGAAGGTTTGGGTTTTTTTTCTAAATGTAATCAAGTAGAAATAAACAAATAAGAAACCCCAGATGGAACAAAATAACCAGACAGGGATCTAATTGGAAAATTTCAGGTCTGCCATCAAGTGTGCTACCCCATTAATAAAGAGGATGCAGCATTCCCTGCTCTTACGCTTTGTTTGGGAGCTTTTTATCTCAGAAAGCTGAATAATGAGCATAATAATCGATACTTAATAAATTTTCCCTGATTTGTAGGGAATCATTATGCATTGGAGCCACCTTGTTTGGGGGGAGGTGGTGCTTATTAGGGAGGCTGCAAAGATAAGGGATTGCCTGTGTGCATCCATCACTAGGCAACGCTGCCAGCGGGATGCTGGCCAAAGGAGACTGCAATGGCAGTGCTGCAACTGGGAGAGCTGCAGTCAGAGCTGCTGCAGCCTCTGCCAAAACACCTCTGAAAATCCCGAGGCTTGCCAGCTTCATCTTCCTGTTTTTGTCAGCGTAATGTGCAGCTAGAGATCGAGCAAGGAGATGGGAAGGTAAAAAAAAAAAAGGGATAAACCAAGGGAATGGATCAAGTGGAGGGAGGGGAAAAATAAGTGTGCAAGAAGATAAACAAGGATTTAGAGGATCTGGAGAATCACACTCTGGGAAGCAACACTAACACAGGGGTAGTAATGAAGGCAGAGCAACAATGGAAGCAAAAGATTTGGGCTGAATGGGCAAGAAGTAATTGAAAAATGAAGGAATTAATTTAAAGCCGAAGTGGACAGCAAGGGTATGGATAAAGATGACCTAAAATAAATGAGGGGGAATTTCCATCAGGAAAATGGAATATGAAGCAAAAAGAACACGGCAAGTTCTGTTTGAGTTAGTATTCTGTAATGTTAGTGTTTGTTTTGTGTGTGGCTGGAACAGTTCTTCATGTTTTCAAGAGCTGTTACTCAGTAAAAATGCTCAGCTAGATTTCTGAAGGATGTTTTGTAAAAATTGTTTTTAGGCAATTGTGTTGTGTTCCACACTGCATGTTTTGTAACTTAATTTTATTTAAGTGCTGTTACTTCTCCCATGAACCTGTCTTCTGTTGGTGGGTTTTTTTTCGATTGCTACAAATGCAATTGTAAGATATGGATAGAATTACATTGTGTTGTGCTTCTTGTAATCAAAGACAATTATTTCTGTTTTTGTAGTACATTTGGGAACGCCTTGCTGTTGGTTTTAAACACAAGAATTACCGATCCCGAGAAGGAGTGTGTTTGTGTCTTATTGCTACCCTAAACATGTAAGCTTTTTGTTTCTATGGAAATGCAAGGTTCTGTTCTTCTTGTGAATGTCATGTTTTGCTGAAACTACTACTTCAGAATGTCTGATTTAAGTAAAGTAATGAAATGAGAAATCAAACAACTTGTGAGCTCACTGAAAAGACTAAGGTAAAAATAGACATAGGACTAGTGAGACTTGGAGCTTGATTGATGTATGCTAAAGTTTGTATTATGTCACAGTGTTGAGATAAAAGTTCACTTCTGTGTGCTTTCTGCTAAAAAAAAGAAAAATTAACATTTTAACTTTTCTAGTTATGGCGCACAAGCATTAATCCTTAGCAAGTTGGTACCGCATCTGTGCACAGCGTTTGGTGACTCCAATAGTCAGGTAAGGATTTTGTTATTAGTAGTACTTCAATAGTTATAATTTGGCAGTTGTGAAAGTGAAATAAATGTGGACATTTAAAAAATGCTGGTATCTGACAACCTTTCTGCCCTGAAAAGCAGCAAACCCATTTTCTTCTGAATAAGTTCATCCACTGGAAGATGAAAGTGGAGTTGCAAAGGCAGCAGCTGCAGTGTGCTGACCTGTTTAGCTTTGTCTTTAGCACTTGGAACTAGTCATTACTGAAGAGAATTATTTCTTATAGATCATGTTGATCTAGGAGAAAAAAAATATACATTGACAGGAAGCAGCTCCTATATGCCAAATTTGCTGAAGATAAAATTACTATGTGTAGGACAGGTAATAATTTCCTGAATTAATTTTGAGCACATGCAGGGCCTGTAGTTAATTAGTGAATTAAATAAAAACTGTGTTGAAGATTAAGATACAGTTCATAATAGTGGCACCTGAACTTCAGAAAATCAACTACATAGTCTTTCTCAATTTATCTAAAGTTGTGTCTGAGAGAAAAGACTAAGGATGCAGGAAGACAGGAGATGGGCAACTAAAGAGGGTAGGTCTTCATGGTTTTTTCCTGAGTGCAGCAACATCCTTGTCTCCTGTGCAGTGTAGCACTATTCTATTCTAGAGAAAATCTTTTAATTTGTCTCGTTAGTTGATAATTGGTGAAGATGGAGTTCAGATCTTGAAAGATTGTGAGTTTAATTCAAACTATGAAGAACAATACTGAAGTCATTCCAACAAGTCTTTATAGAGAGTTATGATATTAACAGATGTTTTCAGTAGTTTTTGTTGTGATGACTGTAGTTTAAATTTTTTGAAGAGGCACTCCTTCTCCTTGCTTAAGCTCAACTGCTATTTCCCCTTCTCTGTCTTGATTTACTCCCTTTTTTTGTGTTTATTTAACGCTAGGTAATTCTTTTTGAAGGAAGGGAAAAAGCTGATCACTGTAGTATACTCCTGCAGACAGGTTTTTATATGGAAAGCCTTTGCTTCATGTAGAAATGGATAAAAAAGCAACACAAAGGGATAAGACTGAGCAGAAGAGCTAACTTTTGGAATAATTCCCTGAAGTGATAGAAACCTAAATGAATCCCTTTTTTTCGCAGATGATATTCTTAGGTCAGTTACAGAAATTCTCTCTAGAATGGTTATTTCTGGGACTTCTCATTGGCAATCTGTAAGTGCTCTAGCTTAGAATATATACCATCTTGAGATAAATAGTTGTATTTACTTTCCCTTCCACCCTCACTGTTTCAGCTATTCAGTGAAATGAGCGGGCATACAGATTCATGCTAATTGGAAGATTTGTGGCTTATCAAATTAATATTGTTTAGGTTTCTGTAACCCTGAAATTAACATCTTTAAACTTTTGCGTTCACAGGTGAGAGATGCTGCCATACTAGCTGTTGTAGAGGTTTACAGACATGTAGGAGAGAAAGTACGACTAGATCTTACAAAGAGAGGAATTCCTCCTGGGAGGTGAGTTAACTGTTTTGATTTTGCAATCCTGAGTCATTCTGTGTTAGTGTCCTTTGTCAGAACTTCAAACTTACTTAAAACTTGGTTTTAAAATTGTTAGTTTTTATTTTATCTTCTAGTTTATTTTTCTTCTGTCCTCCATTGTGATGTTACTAGTGTTCCTGCCTTTCTTTTGCTTTTGTCTTTTCTACTTGGAAGAGTTGTGTGATGAAAAGCAGCATTATATTCACCAGTTACAATACTGTGACTTTAGGGGAAGCTGAGAGCTGGAGGTTAGTAGAAAAATGTGCCAAAAATTAAGCAAATAAGTACTGAGTGAGGTGAGGATATAATTAGAAAATACTGCAACCTATACATAATTTCCTGTATTTTAGAGTTGCTGTTTAGCTATAATGTAAAAGAGTTTCAACTGTAGGTCTAAATATTTTTATATATTTTGCATGTGTGAGAGCGAATAAGTATGTTCACAAAAATATGTCAAATCAACGGGCTGCTTCTTTCTTAAAGATAGTTATGGTGAAAAAAATAGTTCTCTCTTTCTTCCTGCTAATTTGATCAGGACAATCTTTTACATCATAGAATTTTGCTTGTGGGTTGCAGTTGGGAGAGGTGCTTTTCAGGATAACTACTTCCCTGTATCCCTGCCTATGGCAGGGGGGTTGGAACTTGTTGATCTTTAAAGCCCCTTCCATCCCAGACTATTTCATGATTCTATGATTCCCACTTCTGCAGCTGCAGCTCTGGGGTTTGTAAGAAAGGAATGTTCAAAAGGAGCATTTACTAGTCTGCCTGTAGTGCCTTACTAGTGCCTTCACAGGACACTGCATGTTTACTTGTTTCTTGTAAAAGCTACTAGGAATTTTTGAAAATATATACTTCATCCCTTTCTGAGAAGTAATTCCAATCTTTAAAGTCTGGTCTGTGTTGTGTGTAGATTAGTTTATACCAAATAAAAGCAACCTTTGTTTTATTGCTGCCTCAATAAGGATTTATTTAAGAAAGATAGAGCTTGAAATTGTACTTAATGGGAAAGATTGTTTGCAGTTTGTGTTTTAAGAACCCTATGTCATTTATCAGGCCAATCTACTCTCTGTTTTCATTTTGATTTAGATAAAGCGAAATATATCCACTATATGTTATCAGAGAAAATATCAGAATGGATAGCGTGCCTTGTCAGACCCCTCCAAAAAGCTATAACTCCTAGTTTTTAATGATGGTTCATAGAATATCGAAGTATTACAGGAGAACAATATTGATTTTATTATTTTACATTCCAGACAGAGTTCAGCCTGTTTGGGCTGAACTGCCTATGGGAAAGTTGTACACCTTCTCTTCCACTTTAATGACTTTTATGACAGTTGCAGACTATTAAAAGATTATGTGGTTACCACAGAAGTTTAAGCCATGTTACTACTGCAATTCCAGAAGTTGAGTTTCATAGCAGTTAATTAGAACATACCCAGAGAAGATCCTTCATATTTAGGTAGGATTTTGGACATTTTTTGAAACAAAGCAAAAGATTCAAGATGGCAACAGGATTTGTTTGTGATATGAATTTTGGGCCTGACTATAGGCTTAGGTTCAGTACTCATCCTGGTCTCTTTGCCATGTGATACAAACTGAGAAAACCTTGGGATCCCAATAGGATTAAACACCATGGTAGCTTTGCATCCTCAGGGTGATCAACAGCTTCTAATTTAGTTGTAGTAGGTGCCCAGTGGTTATTTCTACTGTCTGAATTGGTGGAATACAGATGTGAAAGGAAGAACAGTTGTAGCATTTGTATGTATCTGAAAAAGCAAGGCTTGACTGGATATGTTGGTTGTGAGCACTGAATCTCAACTGTTTAGCACCTGACAGTCAAGGCTAGTGTGAAATCATAGTTGAGTCTTGGCTGTGTCCTCTACAGTAGTTTTGACATCGGGATGAAGGTGAAGTTCTGATCTGTGCTCGACATGGGTCTAATGGTCTCTGTCCCATCCCTTGCTGACAGAAAGCAGAGATTCTTTCGTCACTTCTTACTCCTTCCTACCAGTGACAAGGCAGTTGACAAAGCTCAGAAAAGACAGATTAGCTCTATGGTAGCTCAGACTGTTGTTCCTAAAGAGGCAAACCTCGTTTTTCTTCTCCAGCACCTGTCAGGAGTTTTCCCTTCACTTAGATGCGTTAAAATTTTACCCTGGTTATACAGGAGCTATGATTAGTGGAAAAAACACTTCGATGTAGAGTATCATCTTGTTATGTTGAATCTGTGCTCACACAGATGTGTGTGTCTGGTTAGGTTTTGAGGGTTTCTTGAAACAGCTGATCTGTGGCTCAGACACAGCTCTTTTCAGTATCTGACGTCAGCCTTAGAGAGCTGCACCTTCACTGTATGGCAGTGCATTAAAAATCATGTGAAGAAAACATAAAATTTTAGTAGAAAACCCCATTACCTCACATACGTGATTTAATAAAATCTAAGTTTGTTTATTTTACTTAACAAATTGCACATTAGAGGTCTGTGTGTTGCTGCTTGAGTGCACTCCCCCCTAAACACTGAAAATAATAAGACTTTGTGGCTGCTGAAAGGAAGGCAGGAAAGTTAATCAAACATTGTTTTGAGAAACTCTGCAGCTTCCTTGAATATGCAAATAGCATGTACATGTAAAGCCAAATGTGGTTAGAAATTCAATAATGGGGAGGCTTAAAAGGTTTTGTCATCAGCACTTGGTATAAGTTTGCCTTTGTGGGAAGTGCTGGATTTTCTAGAGAAGGTTATTGGACCTGCTTAGAGTTCAGAAAGCTAAAATGGAGATGGGATCTTTTGTAGGTCAACTCCACTTGCTACTATTGTGTTTTTCTTTGGTGCGCTTTTATTATTTACAGAGAGTAATTTGAGTTGTAATTTGATTAATAGATAACAACGGTGAGTTTCTCTTTCAGTTTCCTATTTTTCAATTTACATATTTCACAGTGTGCTTCTTTTTCCTGAAGCTCATCCCTTTTTCACAAAAACAAGTTTCAAGCCAGTGGTTGATATTTTCCTTTCTGTTGCTGACAAAGCTTCAACAGCCTGGTATTTGGCCTGTAAGTTAGTACATTTGTGACTACTGTAAGTGGATGCTACATTTCTTGCTCTGTGAGCCAAGAGTAGTGAACAGGATTTTTTCTACTTCTGCCAAATTGAACTTACTATGATATGGAATCTGTGTGACTGATCTTCCCTGAATGGGAGCAGTACTAGCAGCTTGGGTTAGCAGTTGCTTAGTCTGAGTGTTAAAAGCTTTTTAGGATCTTACAGGAAGTCATCTTGACAACTTCTCAATATTATTTGTTTAGTTCTTGTGTCTAGGGCCAGATCTTCATATCACGAAGTGTTTTTGCCATATGCATTTTTGAATACTGCATTTTATGCACATTCTACTTATCTAGTTCATGTTTTAGATGAAGTCCATCTGGATGTCCAGATGTAGACACATGTCTGTGCAAGATACTTTTTTTATTTTTGGAAGGGATAATTAATGGAAAGTAAGTGCAAGGTTTTGTATGGGCCATTTCCTGCTTTAGACTTAATTTGAACATGAAGGACATACTGATTACCATCCCTTTTTCTTCTATCATCCTGCTGTGTAGACAGAGGAGTGGTGCTTTTTTGCTTCTTCACCACAAAATCATAGAATCATAGCATAGTTTGGGTTGGAAGGAACCTTAAGGATCATCAAGTTCCAACCCCTCTGCCATAGGGAGGGACATCTCCCACTAGATCGGGCTGCTCAGTGCCTCATCCAGCCTGGTCTTAAACACCTCTGGAGAGAGGGGGCATCCACAACCTCTCTGGGCAACCTCTTCCAGTGTTTCACCACCTTCACAGGAAAAGAACTTCTTTCTTACCTCCAGCCTGAATCTCCCCTCTTCCAATGTATGACCATTATTCCTAGTCCTTCCATTATGTATCCTATTAAAAATTCCTTCCCCTGCCTTTCTGTAGGCTCCCTTCATACTTTCCATACTTTCAGATATTCCTCCCTGGTATCTCTCATGCCAACAGTTAAGCTCCTTCAAGCATCATAATAAAAACCAGCTTTTTCAGCCTGGGTGCATAGTGCATGTTGTTCACTAGCATCTATGATTCCATATGCTTGCATGTCAACTCAAGCTTAGAAGGGTACATATTCCTCTCAATGAATTTGTAATCAGGATGTTAACTCTTTGATAGAGACCTATCTATCACTCAATGTCAGAGAGGCTTTAACAAGTAGCTTCTCAACACCTGATGGCTACAAAAGGGAGAAGTAGGACTTTTTAATAGGGTGCAAATTCTATGATTTTAAGTCCAGAAGACAAAAGTAACCATCCAGCCCATGCAGAAGTAGCCTGCTCTCCTGAATGTGTGATTTTTTGTCAGTGGGGATTTTTTTTTTCCTTCCGTATGTGAAGCTGTGCAAGACCTGCCTGTTCTTTTTTAATGAAAGACGATAATATTTATGCTCACTGGTGACATAGTATTTCTTTTGACTGATGACTTCGCTGATTATTCACATCATATGCAGATTTGGGCTTGAAGATGTGAAAGAAAGATGTTATAATGCTGCTTTTCTCAAGGATTATTCCTCATTGCTGCTGATGGGGAAGCCACTCTTTACCCAGCTGTCTAACCTTTCATGGAGCCGCCCTGGCCTGGCTGTCTTTTGGCAGTGTCTGAACTCTTGTAGACATGCTTAAATTGATTGTGGTTGCAATAATTGCAGAGATTTGCCTTGCTGCCTCTGGCTGTGTGAAGAAATATGAGAAGATGTTAGCATGAAGAGCTGGATGGGAGGAAAGAATAAACTTGCAACTATCCCTTTGTAGTGTTTCTCACAACAATTTATCTAAGCTGTACCGAGTTGAGGCTTGGATCTACAGTAGTGCTTGACTATTTTGTCAGTTGTGTTTCACTGGATTTTGTTTTGTTTGTAGTTGTGACAACTGTAGAGTGTGCATCTGGTCACAAAGATGTGCTTTTAAAGCTTGAATAGAGGCAGCACTGTGGTGTTCTCCAGCCTGCACCACTGCTGGCAAACACTTTTTTTTTTTTAATATTCATATTAAATAATTTCTCAGGTATTTCTCTCCCAGTGGTAGGCAATGTGCATGTTAATGTAAAATAATTTATAAGGAAACCTTTAATTTTTTTCTTCTGTTTAAAATTCTCATGGAAGCATTTTTGAAAGCTAAGTTCTAAAGAGCAGGAAATTTTTCTTTTGGCTTCTCTAAACTATGTGCACCAAATGCACGATGTCAGCCTAGCAGAATATGAAAATTAAAGTGACATTTTAATGGAAATCTGTTAATCTCTCTAGTCTCCATGTCCTGTTTCTTTCAGGATAACAGTTTCAGCTTTTTGGATGTGATATTTGGTCTTATTAATGAGGCATACTGCTAATGCACTGTTTAGTTTGGAATCCAGCAGGGTTGAAGGGAGCTGAGTCACTGGTAAACAGTAAAAACACTTCCTATGGTGCACAAAAAACAAATGCATTAACTTTTCTCTCATCAGAGCATGATGGCATAATGCATTACTATGTGTATTGATTCTCGTGTTAATATTTCACATTGTATATATGAAAGCACATTACACGTTAATGGGATTCCATGTGGCATTAGCAAATGCTAGCCCACCTACATTGCCTGTAGTGTCTGAGTTGACCTTTTCATCTAAAAGACTGAGGTGTAATATTGAGGCTGTCTGGCGTGATGGTTGCAAACAGCCCCCATTTCAGACATTTGCTGTGGCTGCAAGTGTTATCAATGCAACAGTAGGGTAAAAAGGGAGGGGGCTCCAGAGGGAAGACCCAGCAGCACATTAGGACAAGATTGTGCCAACTATTATTGAGCTACATACAGTTCTGTGGTAAGTTGAGGTGGTAGAATAGCTGCTGTTTTGTATTATGGATTGACTACCATGATTGAGGAGTTTTTATTTTTCTTTCTTCTAGATGGTTGCAGCAGGGTAGGTCTTTTTGTGGAATTCTCATTTAAATTTGGGTATTTCTTGTTGTGGGCCTGTTAAATACAGAACAAATAATGTTCTGTAGCAGATTGAAGTATTGGGAAAATAAAAATAATGCCCCCAGGACTCGCCTTAAGAATTGGACAGCGTGGGGAAAGGTTCAGGCTTCTTTGACTGTTGTCTGGCTGTGCTTCATGATTTTATCTGATTTCTCATTGCTAGCTAAATGAGGTTCTAGTGAATGAAAGGGATTTGCAGTGTGTCAGAGAAGGTAGACTCTGCATAGCCCCTCTCTATGGATCACTGACTAAAAATGGTGTGGCCATAAGGACATATGGCCTTGGCTTTGCTCCTGTATTATTGTGAGAACATTCTTATCCAAGCATTGTTCTCACCCATTTTTCTTGATCTATCTTAAGATAGTTTGGACTATGCATTGTAAACCGAATCTTTCAGTATTTTGCTCTCTTAGTGAATTTTGAGTTGGGTGAATGAATAGTTTCTAGTACTGGTAATGTAGCTGAACTGGAACTGTTGGGAGAGTTAGGACTATTGTGAGATTTGTTGTTCATAATTCTACATAAATGCAGAGTTGATTCTATATAGAGACAGTTTCCAAAGGATGACCCTTGTAATTGAGCATCTTCACACAAACAGAAAAGAAAGTCAACTTAGAACAAAACTGAGCATTGTTACCAGCATGATTAAAAACAACTGAAATTCTACAATTGAGGATACTGGATTGAGATGACTGCATAAATGCAGAATTAGGGTACATTTTTGCTAGTTTTATAGCTAAAACTTCATGTGTGTGTCAGTGTCGTATTCTGAGTAGTCTGAAAGGCAGACGAGTGTTTGGAGAAATGCAAGAAAATGTTCTGAATAGCTCACAGTTGAATCTTAGGTTAGTACAGAGCCATTGCTAGCCTCTGGGTCATGTGTTTTCTCTGAGATGATTCCACTGTTTTTTATTGAATTTTCTGCAGAAGTGATGAGAAATAGCTATTTACGTGCTCTGCTAGAATAGCATTTTCTCCCTTGTGGGACTAGATTGCAAATCTAGAGATTGTTGCCTTTTGGTGTTCTGTATAAATAAGGTAAAATCTCAGCCATCTGAATCCTGAATTACTGCTCCTGGATTGTAGAGTTTTAGTCACTTTTAATCATGCTGATAACAACTCTCAGTTTTGTTCTAAGTTGACTTGCTTTTCTGTGTGTTTGTGTGAAGATGCTCAATTAAAAGAGTCATCCTTTGGAAATTGTCTCTATATACTCTTAATCCCTTTTATGTTCTGTATTGCTGCTTTATTTGACCTAATAACTGGTTTGTTAACCTGGGTGATCTCAGAGATGTAAAAATACTTGCTGTCTGTCTTTTCAGGTTGCAAACAATCTTTGCAAAATTTGATGAAGTGAGAAATTCTGGAAATATGATTCTAAGCAGCGTCAATGGTGAGTCTCAAAGATGATGTATTTATAATCAGCTTTAGATTAATATAGGATGAGTATTACAGGGTTCTCATTGCGAGGTGGATGACTAAGAAATCTGCAAGCAATGAGAAAATGAGACAGTGAAACTTATACTTGGTAAATGTTTTCAGAATACAATTGGAAGAGCTGCACTGAAACAAGCAGTGAGTCTTGAACAAGTTGCATGTGTGCTCAGTAGAGGGTACAAGCATCCAGGAGAACATGCATGGGGGATAAAAAAATGTATCAGGGTAATACATGGACTTTTAAATTATAGAAATAGGCGATCACAGCACACTTAAATGTTGAAATTAAGACTTTAGTGAGTTAAAAATTTCTTGGGGTGTATTTTCATGAAAAGAAAGCCTTGTTGCTTCATATTGCATTCTCGATACAGTATTTTGTAGCAAAAAAAGGCTAAAGCTCTGTAATGCTTTCTTACTTAGAACTATAAGAAATAATTTTCTAAAGGACCTGTTACATAACATAAACAAGGGAAGCGTTGTGGCAGAGGCTTCCATGTAGCTTTTGAAAGATTCATTGTCTTGTCTTTTGCATAGAATCAGCAGGTCTTGTTTAATAGAGGAGGGTCCTCTGATGTTCATTTTCCTTTTGAAAAGACTGCACTGCCTGAGGAGAAGGTTCTTATAATGTGCAACTATGCAGGAGTAAAAATATTTTGAGGTATGCATACAGTTTGTTGATGTACTCAAATACCCCTTTTCATTTGGTATGTTCTCCCCATTTTCTTGTTAGTGTGAAAGCAGAAGAGGCTGTAGGTTTGAAGGAATGTTTTTGCAGCCTTTTCTTTGAGTTAGTGAGGGTTTGTATGCTGCATTTTGCTTTGTACATTTCAAAAAATACTTGTAAGGCTTAATACAAAAAAAGAAAATACACTCGTGTAGTGAGAAGATGTTTTGTGGAAAGGTTACATTGTAAATTTACAAAAGTACATTGTGAATTTATTCACAGTGGAAGGGTAAAGTATTATCTCTTACATTTGAACTTACTACTGCTGCAAATCTTTGTGGGGTTCAAAGACACTTTTTACATGTATTTTTTTCCTGCTGTTGGTTCTCAAGAGAATGGATAAAGCTAAATGAATTAATATAAATGCATTGAAATAATGTAAATATATCTGACAATACAGGGACAGCATTGCTGGACTAGTTTACTTTGTCCTTCTGAGCCTTTTGCTTCTATTTTAATAGAGTTGCTGTTTTTATCTCGTCTATAAAATGCAGATGCTGACCAGTTGCTTTGTCTTGTAGATGGCAATTTCTTTGCAAAAGTGCAAAAGTTACTGTGATACTGTTTTGGTGGTATAGGGAGAATCCCTATAAGATGGTTGTAGAGGTTTTGGTTGCACCTTGTTCATCTGTTACATCCATCTAAGCATTTTTTTGATGTTATTGAACCAGATGCTGTTCTATTGTTAGTGCTTTATCCTGGCCTTGTCTTTCCTTGTGTTTACTTCTTGCATGTGTAGTTTGAAAGTTACAGTGGAATTACTGTAGCCTTGTTACAAACTTTTCTTTTAGGAACTTTATCAAACATCTCTGGATAAAGGCCAAATTTCAGTGTCTCGCTATAACTGTGAGTGCTGAGGATTTTTTAAATTTTTTTTAAAGTACTTTGTATATTTTGGAGTAGAGTTTAGTAAGTGGAGGGGATACAGGGCTGTGGTTCCAAAGAAGACAGTGTGTGCCAAAGAAATGTTCCACAACCTTTAATATAATTAGTGTGGCACAGCTCTGTAGTGGACCTTTTTACCAGCAGAAGGAGTGGCTTTTTGCCTGAGTTTTACTTTCCCAAATGAATTAACTCTGATGAGGATTCTCTTCAGTGTGTGATGGGTAGGAAAGGTGCTTGATAACACACTGTGGAAGCTGTCAGCTTCTTCCTAGTCCTTTGCAGCGCTGCTCTGGTGGCAAATCTTTGTGTTGACCTAGTTTCTGAGGATCCAGGGATGTGACTTGGGATTCTTTCATCAAATAATACTGATGTGAGTTGTTCTGTCTCTCTTTATTCAGCGTGTACTTAGGAGGGGTGAAACAAACCACCAAAAAACCCCACAACTTTTAACAACCTGGATATAACAACAGATTATTAAAAAATTATGGAAAACAAAAAGATGTATTTAAAAATCTGTTTGTACTAATATGATTAAACACAGGATAGGTTTTAAAAACATTATATTGGCATGCAGGAGAAATCCAGTGAGGGGAAGATGCAGTACCTCCAGTCTTAAGCACACTGGTAGATACAGATCCCTGTGACTGTGTTGGAGTGTATGTGGCATGAATGATCTCTTTAGCCTTGTGTTATTATCTTCCTTTATTGACACTGTAAAGTCAATGGAACTGTAAAGAGGAGGAGGGCAGTGGGTTTCTGTTAGATTGACAGGTCCCCTTGGAAGGTGGTTGAGGTGAAAAGCAAATGGAAACAAGTATGGATGGAGTAATTGGGACATGATGTAGCAAGGAGTTTCAAAAAACCAACAGAGAAGGCATTGTGTCTCTTAATGAGGGGACTGGGCAAGAGGCTTAGTGTTTTTGCTTGATGAGGATGTCTGACAGGCTAAGATAGCGTCATACTACAAACCTGCCTCTCCAGCTGACCTTTGATGATTTTAAAAATTATTTTTCTCTGCCTCTCCCATCTTCCCTTACAGGCATCGTGTCTTTAATGTGAATTAATGTGCATGAATTAGCTGCCCGTGAAAACCTTGGTTTGTTTACGTTCATAATGATGTTGCAGATGAAGAGAATTTTATCAGGATGTTTGCTTGTTAAGCAAAAAATTGTGCATGTGCTGCTATTTTTGCCCTTTTCACTCTAGCAGTAATACATAGCTTCCCTCCAAACTGGAGAAGGTTCTTTTAAAGAGTCTCCTTGTTTTCCAGCAAATGAATGTTCATTTCTATGGAAACAGAGCTGGCAGGCAGACTTAAAGCTGCAAAAGCTCTTGTTTCTCCTGCTTGAGATTTGTAAATAGTGTTTTCTCTAAGAGGACTTGAACAGACTCCTGAATGGGGTAGGAGTATAAATTTCAAGGCTGGGAGTTTAAAGGAAATCAGTGAAAATAATATTGGGGTGTTACTTTGCCTCATTGAGAAGAAAGAATGGTTCAAACTGAAAATAAATAGTGTGTTTCTGTGCAGCCCATGCAATTTTCCTACTTCACTGGTGTGCCTGTTGGCTTGGCTTTATCTCCCTTCTGAGAGAAGGCAGAGGGAGCTGAGTCTCTTTAGATTGGAGGGGGCTGAGGGCTGACCTCATTAATGTTTATGAATATGGAAAGGGTGAGTATCAGGAGGATGGAGTTCAGTGACCTCCAGTGATAGGACAAGGGGTGACTGGTGCAAACTGGAACACAGGAGGTTCCACAGAAATATAAGAAAAAACTTACACCCTCATTGTGAGGGTGGCAGAATACTGGAAAAGGCTGCCCAGAGAGGGTTTGGTGTCTCCTTCTCTAGAGACACTCAAACCCCACCTGGGTGCATTCCTGTGTGTCCTGATCCCGGGTGTTCCTGCTCTGGCAGGGGGATGGGACTAGATGATCTCTTGAGGTCCTTTCCAATCCCTTACATTCTGCGATTCTGTGAACAAGTGATAGGTAAGACATAGTGAGTGGTCTTGGGATCACTGTTGTAGAGGGCCTGTGTTATGGATGATAGAGTTTAAATAGCTGTTCTCCAAAAAGAAAAAAAAAAAAAAAAAAACACAAAACCAAAAAAAAACCACACCCACACAAAAATGGAGGTAGGGATGAGTAAAAAAATCCACTTGACAAGCATATCTATTTTTCCACATTACACTCCTGTTTTTTTATTTCCCTTTGCTGTTTTCCGTATGGAAATATAGTTACTATGGAGACAGTGATGACATACTCTGAGAGAGCTCACTGGTGTGGCACAGCGGAATGGAAATCCTTTGGGGTGCGAAATGCAGAACCTACTAGTAGCTGCCATGATTATTTTATAGGCTTTGAGCTACCTGTGGTTTTTTTTCTGATTGCTCAGTGCAAGTGGTGAGAGCACAGACACATTATTTCAAGTGGGAGCTGTTAATTTTGCTGGTTTAGAAATTTTAAACAGAAAAATTTACTGGCCAGTGAAGCAGAAGGGCAAGTTTAAGCCAATCCTTCCATGGCGACTGGAGCACTTCTCGCTTGAGCAAAGGCTGGGAGATTTGGGTTGTTCAGCCTGGAAAAGAAAAAGCTGAGGGAGGAGATCTCATCAGTGCTTGCTAGAATCTAAAGGGCAGGTGTTTAGGGGGTGGCGTCAGCATCTTCTCAGTGGTGCGTCACAACTGGAATACATGAAAAACTTCTTTACCTTGAGTATGTCACACATGTTTCAAACAAGCTGTTTTTCTTCAAGTTATTAGGGGTTTTCCAGAAAGTATCCTTAAAGAGCACCTTTCTTCAAGAGCAGATCTGCTTGCTGTGCTGTGGTTTAGGTTTTTTTTAAAGTGTTTTTTTCCCCCTTGGGGATTTTAATTTTTTTTGTTTGTTTGTTTCTAGATGGTGGGGTTTTTTTGCTTTTTTTTAATGGGTTTTGGGGTTTTGCTTGTTTTGGGAACTGTTTTGGAAACCAAGGGCCTCTGCAGGCTTTGACAATTCCATGGGGACTGGAGCACTTCTTTCTTAGAATCGTAGAATAATTTGGGTTGGAAGGGACCTTAAAAATCAGTTTGTTTCAGCCCCCCTGCCATAGGCAGGGACACCTCCCACTAGACCAGGCTGCTCAGTGCCTTGTCCAGCCTGGCCTTAAACACCTCCAAAGAGAGGGGGCAAAGGCTGGGAGACCTGGGTTGTTCAGCCTGGAAAAGAGAGGAAGGAGGGAGAAGATCTCATCAATGCTTACCAGAATCTAAAGAGCAGGTGTCAAGAGGTTGGTGTCAGAATCTCCTCAGTGATGCCTGGCTGTTGGCATACATGAAAAACCTTGAGGGTGCTGGAGCACCAGAAGAGACTGCCCAGAGAGGTGGTGAGGTCTCTTCTAGAGATTACTCCAAATGTAACTGGGCACATTTGTGTCCAGCCTGTTGTAGGTGACCCTGCTTTGGCAGGAGTGGACAATCACTGAAGGCCCCTTCCAACACCTACTACTCAACAGTTGTGGGTTTTAAGGAATTTTGTAGGAGTTTTTGAATTGTTACTTGGGAGAAATTAGCCCTGGCTGCTGCAAAAAGTGTCACTTGATGTTGTGCAGTCCAGCATGTGTCTTGTAGCTGTGTAGCTCTTGTCTGCATTTTAAACGTCTCCTTAGGCAAGACAAAGTCAATTGGAAGTACTTTTTTTTTTCTTTAAGTAGAAAATTGCTATATTGGCTGAATGTATGTGTACAGGTGTTCAGGTTTTTAGGGTAGGTTTTCATTATTTTGATAGCATCGGGAAGTGCTCTCCAGTATTTGTCACACGAATGTTTCAAACAAGCTGTTTCTCCTCAAGTTCTCAGGGGGGTTCCAGCAAGTGTCCTTAAAGAGCATCTTTCTTCAAGAGCAGATCTGCTTGCTGTGCTGTATTTTTGGGGTTTTTTTAAGTGGTTCCTCCCCCCGGTATTTTAAAAATTATTTTTTTCTGTTTCAGGATGATGTTTTTGTTTGTTTGTTTTTTGGGAATGGGTTTTGACTTTTTGGTTTTCTTGGGACTGGGTTTGGGGGTTTTGGTTTTTTTTCTTGGGAAGGGGTTTTGGTTTCTTTTGGGGAAGGAGTTTTGGGGCTTTGGTTGTTTCCTTTTTATTGATTTGGAGAGGTATGTTTTGTTTTGTG
>VZTY01018228.1:62282-112730 GCA_013400935.1 Turnix velox | reverse complement strand
GAAGAGGGGGGGAGCCCAAAGGCAGCGGCAAAGCAGAGTGCGGGGCGATCCCCCACCGCTTCTACCCGCCTTTCGGAACGAGCGGCGTGTTCTGCTACAGGCTTGCCACTTGTCAGCGAGGTTTTCAGGCGCGGGGCGGGAAGAGCCCCCCCCACACTCTTACCGAAACTCCCCCCTTCCTCCTCCTCCTCCTTCTCCCTGCCGCCGGACTTGTTGCTCTTCCAACCCCCTTTCCCCTCCCTCCCTGCCCCGCACCTGCCCGCCGGCGCCCAGCAGCCGGGGAAGCCCCGCAGGCGGCACGAACCCCCGCGCCGGGCGGGCAGGAGGAGGCGAGCGGGCGGCCCCCCGCACTGCCCCGCTGTCACACGAGTCCACCCTCGCCAGCACCGATGTATTCACCTAGGCCGTGGGCAATTACACTGAGGAATGAGGGAAAGGGGAAAGCACGGCCCCGAGTGTCTTGGGGAGGGTGGGGTGGGGAAGGGACTGCACTCCTCTCGCCTCCCCGGCGGGGAGAAGATGCGGCGGAGGGAGCTGATTTACGGCGGTTTATGAGCGGGCTGTCATGCCCACGGCGCGGGCATAAAACACGCGGAGAGCTCTGCCATCCCCTCTTCTTATTTTTAGAGCGTGGAGGATAAACGTGTATAACTCTGCGGCCACGGAGGAGGGCTCGCTTCCAGAGGAGATGCGTGTACAGACTCCCTGTTGCATGGCGCTGCCTTGATTTTATCTGATTTTCTTCCCCTTTGCTTATTTGCCCCGTCTCTGGAGGTGTTTAAAGCCAGGCAGGACAAGGCACTGAGCAGCCTGATCTAGTGGGAGGTGTCCCTGCTTATAGCAGGGAGGGTTGGAACTTTATGATCTTTAAGGTCCCTTCCAACCCAAACCATTCTATGACTCTAATTCTATGATTTACTAAACTGCTTTTTCCTCTGTCATGCCCACCAGCTCAGTTTTGTCGCTTCAGGCTTGTGCAACTGGAAAAGAAGCATCAGCATTCATGGTGGTTCATGGTGGAAAGCTGGTTTCTGTTCTTCCCCTTGTTATTTTTCCAATGCTGCTGGTAGTTTGATTCTCATTTTGGAATGATCACAGTGCATCTCCTGCATAACACTTTTCTTCTGAGCCAAAGAAGCTTCTCAGAGCAGATCTAACCTCTGAAGGAACATTTAGCTCACCTTGTTTAGCATTTACTCACATGAATCAGAATTGTTTAAATTGGAAGGGACCACGGAGATCATCCAGTTCCAACCCCCAGGAGTGGACACCTCCCACTAGACCAGGTTGCTCAAAGCCCCATCCATCCTGGCCTTGAACATTTCCAGGGATGAGGTATCCACAGCTTCATGGACAACCTGTTCCAGTGAAACATTTCTTCCTGCTACCTAATCTAAATTTACCCTCATCTAGTTTGGAGCCATTACCCCTAGTCCAATCCCTACATGCCCTTGTAAAAAGTTCCTCCCCAGCTTTCTTGTAGGCCCCCTCCAGATACTGGAAGACTGGTATAAGGTCACCCCAGAGACTTCTCCAGGCTGAACCACCCTATCTTTCTCAGCCTGTCCTTTTAGGAGATGTGCTCCAGCCCCTCATGGACCTGCTCTGGATGCTTTCCAACAGGACCATGTCCTTCTTGTTCTAAGGACCTCAAACCCTACTTAGAAGATGTAAAGACTCATGGGATGAAAAAAAGCCTGTCCAACAGTGGTGTTTCTCAGATAGGACTGAAGGCTGTTTTGTAGCAAGAATCAAGTTCCCTTATGGGGTCACATTTGTGCAATTTTATTACCTATTGTTTCCCAAGTATTTAAGCAATCACAAATGCCACAAAGGCAGTGATCCTAAAAACTTTGTGGGTTTTGGCATAATTACTTAGATTTTGAATAAATTGCACAG
Organism: Turnix velox; assembly: GCA_013400935.1. Lineage (NCBI taxonomy): Eukaryota > Metazoa > Chordata > Aves > Charadriiformes > Turnicidae > Turnix > Turnix velox. The sequence goes on along the minus strand of VZTY01018228.1, from coordinate 110,831 downwards.
AAGTTTCTAGCTAGTCATTTAGTCTTTGTAAATTGTCTTTCTCTTTTCTAAAAAGAAAAAAGTTTTATCAACTCTACTCAGGGAAAGGAAATCATGATGATACAGCCCTAGGTGAGATTTTTTTCACAATATACAGTTAATAACTACAACAGACAAAAGTTTGAACATATTTTGTAAGCATGACTTGTGGGGAGCAACTGCTCTTTTCAAGGCAAAGACCTTGCTCATGGGCTATCTCTTGGCAATAAGGAGATTAAATGGTATTTGGAATGAAGCTGACAGAAGAAAACAAATAATACCCACATGTTCTTATTTGGTGCATAGCATGGGCTCCCTGAGCCGGGTATGAGCAGTACCCGGGCTGCCTCTGAGAGCCTGATGGACCAGCCAGGCTCTGGGAGCCATCGGCGCCAGCTCCAGAGCTTAACATTACCCCCTGCTGTTAGTAGCCAGCATCATTACTCACCCCTGGCCGTGGTGACATGAAGCAAAGCAAAGCTGCCAGCCCTTGGAGTGTGATTCTCCTCTCTGGTTCACACCAGGGGTTACTGAGGAGCCACCAGGGACAAGTCGTCTGCCCACACCCCGCTGCTGCCTGTCCCGGACTCAAGTGGGTGCTGTTCATCCAGGCCAGGGGGAAATTTCACCCAAGATCAGTTCTTTGTATTTCATTATACATGTGGATCTCCTCTGGTTCCCTCACTGCCCTATATATACACATATACATATATATACACATATGAGTGCAGCCGTGAAGAGAAGGATTTGGGGATGTCAGTGGATGAAAAATTCAACATGAGCCACCAGTCTGAGCTCGCAGTCCTGGGTTGCATCAAGAGAAGTGTGACCAGCAGGTCAAGAGAGGTGGTTTTCCCCTCTTCTTGGCTCTGGTGAGGCCCCACCTGGAGTATTGTGTCCAGTTCTGGAGCCCTCAAAATAAGAAGGACATTGAGCTGTTGGAGCAGGTCCAGAGGAGGGCCACAAAGATGATCAAAGGGCTGGAGCAACTGCCTTATGAAGACAGGCTGAAGGAGTTGGGGTTGTTCAGCCTGGAAAAGGCTCAGGGGGAACCTCATAGTAGCTTCTCAANCTTTCCAGTGAAGGTGGTGAGACACTGGAACAGGTTGCCCAGAGAGGCTGTGGACGCCCTCTCTCGGGAGGTGTTTAAGACCAGGCTGGACGAGACATTGAGCAACCTGATCTAGTGGGAGATGTCCCTACCTATGGCAGGGGGGTTGGAACTTGATGATCTTTAAGGTCCCTTCCAACCCAAACTATTCTATGATTCTATACAGGGCAAAGACAATCATTAATTTATGTATCAGTGTGACCTGCCTCAATGTTTTCCTTGGCCAAAAGGTGCAGTCTGTCTGTCCAAGTGTCTTTCTGCCTCAGCATTGTGCTGTCCTATTGTTCGGGACAAGACATAATTCCAAATCAGAAATAGAATTGCCTAAATCAGGAAGTCCCTTGTTGCATTAGATTTATTATGACCTATGTGTGTAGCTCATTTGGGAGAGCATCAGACTCCTAATTTGAGGGTCAAGGGTTTAAGTCACCGTCAAGCTTGTGAGAGTTAGGCTGATGGTTGGACTCAATGATCTGAAAGGTCCTTTCCAAACTAGATAATTATGATCTTATTTAAAAAACTATTCAAATGAGCCAAGACACCGTGTTTCTGTGTGACATGATGCAAGGCCCTTTTCTTACTGGATAGCAAATCCCATGTGAAATGAGAAACATTTATTTTTCTGTCTCAGACAAGATGAAAACTCTGCCACACTAGAATAAAAGCCCAGACTTGGAAAGAACAAATTTAAAATACCCAAGTAAATGTTTTCAAGTTGTTTTGGTTTTTTTGTTTTGGTTTGATTTTTTTTGCAATGGGTAGCTACACCTCTGCATGCTTGGGAGAAATGTTAGCCCTGCCTGAGCTCACCTCTGAAAATAGCCAAGGCTCACCCATTCCTTGTGTGTCCATCTTCTCCTATGTATTCCCAGACAAAGGATGAAGATGATGAAGACATGATGAAGAAGAGTGAGAGGAGAAAGACCAATGCAAAGCCTTCCTTCTTATTCCAGTTTCAACCTTCCTTTCTCTTTATAGTGTGATGCTGGTAAATATGTCACCTAGAAGTTTGCTAAAAGACTTAGAAATTTCAGAATTTCAGAATAAATGTCCACTTTTGAGCCCCTCAACACAAAAAAAAGATGTTGAGGTGCTGGAGTGGGTCCAGAGAAGGGCAACAAAGGTGGTGAGGGGTCTGGAGGGGGCTGGGAGAGCTGGGGTTGTTTAGCCTGGAGAAAAGAAATCTGAGGTGAGACCTTATTGCTCTCTGTAAGTATCAGACAGGAGGTTGTAGAGAGGTGGGGGTTGGTCTCTTCCCCCAAGTATCAGGCAACAGGGTAAGAGGAAAGGACCTCAAGTTGCACCAGGGGAGGTTTAGGTACGATATTAGGAAAGATTTCTTCACTGTAAGGGTTGTCAAGCATTGGAAAAGGCTGCCCAGGGAAGGAGCTGAGGCATCATCCCTGGAGGTATTCAAGAGATCGGTAGACATAGAGCTTAGAGATATGTATTAGTGATGGTTCTTCTCAGAGTTAGGTTGACAGTTGGTCTTGGTGATCTGAAAGGTTCCTTCCAACCAAGGAGATTCTGTGACTTTATGATCATATAGAATGATCAAAGATAGTTTTATTTTAATGTGTTTTCACATAAAAATAGAGACCAGAGGCTTTGAAGAAGCAAATTAGATGTGTCTTCTTACAGAAAAAACATAGTGATTCTCCTGAAGAAGGCACATTAACATTCCTCACAGTAGAGGTAGTCCATAGTAGACTGGACTGGACTATGGTATCTGAGCAGCAACCTAAATTAAACACCATTTTATAAAATACAGCACCATAGCTCCTAGTGCAGGTGAAAAACGTAACACCACTGGTTTTACCTGGTGTGAAATTATCTGGTTGCATCTGCCTGAACAGAGAGAATGAAGCAGCTGCATCCTCCCATGCTCAGTTCCTTGATACCATCAAGTGGACAACCAGCAGCTTTGCAGTATGCTCACCCCATCTAAACACAATAAACTGGAGGGAAAAAAAAAAAAAAGGCTTAAGAGTCATCCTTGCTGCTTTTGCTGGCTTTCCACAAGCAGGAGGCAGAGCCAACCCAGGACATGCACATGTTGAGTGCCAGTGAGCCTGCTTCTTATTTCACAGCTATGATGATGCCAGAGTCAAGAAGGCATCTACTTAGGATCAGAGCTATGATTGAAACCAGATTGCTGTAGCACTCTTGACAATGCTATCCATGCAAAGAAAAAACTCAATTTCTGGGTTTTTTTTTTTTCGTCTCTCTTTAAAAAGACGCTATTTCTTTACTCTTTTTTTATTGGGGAAGATTTATAGGTTTTGAATTAGAGCAAGTAACTCGGCCTAAAAAGTCATACTCTGACTCCAGGGGTAAAACAGATGGCTGTTCACATGGGCAAACAGTAGTTTAACTGCTTGCACGCCAGAACTGTATCTCAGATGTTGCTAGTCACACTTAAGGTGATATATTATGCAAGTTCAGGTTACAAAGCATTCAAAAGGCTTACAAAGTTTGTTTTGTAGCTGGTAGTTAGGATGAATCAGTTTGAAATGAGAACTGTAGCCCAGATTTGTTGAACTGGCCATTAACACATAGAAGCAGAGTATAAGAGACAGCAGATCTGCAGCAACCCAACTCAAAACAGTAGCAAAAAAAAAAGGATAATTTTATGAGCTCACACACAGAGCTGAGGTGACTGTGCTTCCCACAAGGAGGGGAGTGCTCTCACTTTGAAGATGTGAATCTCTAAATACCACATTTCAGCAGATCTTGTGCATGGCCAGGCCAGAGGTATTGACACAAGATGCTACTGTTTGCATTTCATGGGTCTGTGTTTGAAGATGTGGATGGTGTTTGCAGATAACAATTTTCCACCAGACAGGACTAACGTCTGGAGTTGTTTCCATTTTTTTTTTTTTTTTACATCCACAGTTGTATTCTGGCTGACCAATCCACAACCCACTACTGGATTTCTTTACCAGACACAACATAAACTTGTGATTAGAATTGCACAAATGGCAGATCAGTGAAAAAACAAGTACTCACCTGCTGAAACAACGAGCTACATTCAGTTTGGAAAATATTTCTTATAAGTGGTCAAGAAAGGCAGAAGGGAGAGAAAAAATACAAGCAGAACCTTGAATCTGGGACTCTGTGCTGGAACTGAGGTGGCACACACAAGGATAAAAGCTTAAACAGTTAACCAGGCAGAGTTAAAACCTTCTGTGCCAAATGTTCCTGCTTTCAAATGGAGCTTATCCATCATTTATGATATGTGGACTTGAGTTCTATTTGCATTCTACTCCTTCCTCCATCCCTCTCACTTCTGGCTCAGTTCTACCTTTGAATTAGAGCACTTCTTGCACCCTAAATGAGATTTCACTCAACTTCTGTGAACTTATGTGGTTGGAATGTAAGTCAGAACCAGAGTCCAGCTCACCCATGGTTTGCCTCCCTTCTCAGGTCTAGGTAGGATGGTATTTCTTGTTGAACTGTTCATGATGTCTGCCAAGATAGCACAGAATCGCCAAAAAAAAAGCCCAGAAAACAACTTACTTTACTTCTTGGGGGAAAAGAAAGCTGTAAAAGCCTTTAATTTTCAAATATCCATATTGATTGCCTACTGTCACTTTAAATTTAATATAAGCACATTAAAGTGCAGTGTACATGATGCAGTACATTAATATACTTAGCAGATGGATAACACTTGCTTGTGATTTAATACTTAGATCTACTCGTTTCACTTCTACTGTACAAACACTTCATATATTTGAATCTTGAAGTCAGACTTATCTGCAGACTAGAAGCAATTGAGTCACATGAGCGTGGGATTTAGTTTATTAGTTCCATAACCTTACTGGTATTTTGGCAAACCTGATAATAAAAATAAAATAAAATAAAATAAAATGTGCCTTGCGTCTGGATTTTTAATATATTTCACAGGATTTCCTTTTTTTTCAACATGATGAAAACAGCTCCCTCCCCTAGATCTACAAACTAACTAATGCAAGACAAAATTCAGATCCTGCATGCTATTCTCTACTAAAATTCACAAGTATTTTTCATCTTACAGTAGATAAACCAACTATCTCACATTTGTCAGAGCTTCAAATACTCACAAATACTTATACAATGTCACTAGGGCCACGTACAATGGCCCTGTGACCACAGACACCTTGTACAATGGCCCTGTGACCATGCACAATGGGTCTCTGGAATCACAGACACCTTGTATGATGGTCCTGGTCTAGTGGGAACAAGGCAGAGGGGTTGGAACTAGATGATCTTTAAGGTCCCTTCCAACCCAAACCATTCTATAATCTTCTATAATACATAATCTTTAAAATGCAGTCAGTGCTTGGGAAGACCTGGCAAGAATTTTACTGGATGAAGAACCATAATCAGAAATAAGAGAAGGAGACAGGACTTTAGAACCTTCAAATTTCAAAAAAAAGGCATCTTTGACCTGGCTCCAGGCCAACTAATAACCCTTGGTTCCCTGGTTTGTTTATTTGTATATGAATGAACACCACTGGAATTCACTGGTTGTGGTGAAAGGCTGGGATGAAATGTTTCTGAGCCTGCAAAATCCTTTACTAACACGTAACTTCACTCACATGAGTAGTCCATACCAGTAGGATTAGTTGTGGAAATAGACTTTCTCATGTGTTGGAGTATTTGGAGGATATATAAATACCAAGATGAGGGTCAAGTAGCAGGCACCAAAAAAAAAATTTAACAGCAGAGGAATTTTCTACATCTTTTTAATTACACATTTCTGCTTGCTTTTTTCCCTATCTTTTTCACATGAGGTCATTACTAAGTAATTTCTGTATGCAGAAGCAGTTACTTTTAAGAAGTGATTTAATTTCTCAAGAAATTATTACAATAACGAGTATTCTCCTGAGGGATCACAGAGTGGAAACCAACTCAAGAGAAAAGCAACAGTGGAATTTTTTTTTATCTGTGGATATTTTTATACCCCAAAAAACACCCAACATTACCAGAAATGTAAAGACCACAGGACACAAGCAACCACTGTATCATAGAATCATCACCATGCAGAGAAAATGAAGTTTCTATAAGGGCTCTCAACAATTTACATCCCTAATACAAGCTGAAACCTACAGACACAGCAGGTCAAAGACAAAAAATATTGTCATGGGACAAACAATTAGGAATCAGAAGAGGCAGCAGGAGGAAGGAAGATTATTTCATTACCAAATTAAAAGGAAGGAGGCAGGAAGCAAGCAGAAGAAAAACTGCTGGATGGGTTTTAAGAGGGTGAGGGAGCTAGATGCCACAGGAATTCTTCCTTTGATTGAGTGCTTGGTGTCCTCCAACTGACTTAAAGACAGAAAAAATCTGGTGATTTAATATTTTTTTCCACAATTTGGGGCAAGTATGTGCCAAGTAATGTATTCTTACATATTAGAATGAGTATATTCCAAGTAATTATTCTTACAATCACTGTATGTTTAATTATCAGTGCTTCATCATAAACTGGCCTCCACAGATCTGCTCAAGGGGATGCTTTTCTCTCTGTTTAACCAAATGCCTATGATGATATCAAGTAAAAATCTTTACCAGGATCTCCAGGACCCTTGTTTATCTTCACCTTCCCTTCTTGATGCTATCAGTGACTCCTCGAGGCTTCTGTTTTATGATGCTTAGGTCTGAAGAAGCCAGTGGTGGGCTGTAAAGATTTGTCTTGTTCATTCAGTGGTTAAATCATTACTACAGTGAGGTGCTACATGCTCACTTCTCCCTCCCCATTGAGTCACATCATAGGGAAAAAGTGTTATATTGTTCGGCAGATTGTGAAAAAGACACCAGTGCTTCATTATGACTCTCAAAGATGTTGTGCCTCAGAAGGAAAATCGGAGAACTAATTTAATTTCCTCAGTTACAGAATTCAACTCGATGTTGATATAAATAAGATGCATCTTTTTTTAAGAAAGGATGACAGATGTCAAACAAATTTACAGAATCATAGAATGGTTTGGGTTGGAAGGGACCTTAAAGATCATCTAGTTCCAATCCCCCTGCTACGGGCAGGGACATCTCCCACTAGACCAGGTTGCTCAGTGCCTTGTCCAGCCTGGCCTTTAACACCTCCAGGGAGTGAGGGGGCATCCACAACCTCTCTGGGCAACCTGTACCAGCATCTCACCACCCTCACAGTGAAGAATTTCTTTCTTATATCTCGCCTTACATCCTTCTCTTCTGAAGAAAAGTCAAAATTTGGCCTCTGCTGAAGACAGATTCAGGATGAAATACAAAAATTTGAGCAGATAAAACCTGGATTCAACAGAAATCCCAATTTTATTACTTCTCAAATTTTTTTGCTGCTCTAGTCCCTAATTTGTCTGCCTCAATTTTTGGTTAGTCAAGTAGAGTTTCAAAATGCTGTGCCATTAGCAAGTGAAAACTTTAAATCCACTTTTGAAAGACATGAACACATTTTGCTGGGAAATTGCTACTTATTCATACAAATTTTCTGTAGAAAATCCTGATCTCCCCCCATCATGCTCAGATCAGTATGTATAGGAATTCCTTCACTGGGATGATAAGAACACCCATCTCCATCACATCCCAGTGAATTTAAAAAAAGGGGGAGGAAAAAAACACCCAAACAATCTGAAAATTCTACAGCAAAAGACTTATCTGCATCTACAAAATAACCAGTTCGTTTGTCTGTATCAGAACAAAGTAAATTTGAAACTGTCTGTAAGCTCATTACAAGACCTGTTAGGTGCAAAAAGAAATGTGTATTGTGGATTTTTCTAAGACGCTTTGAGAAGGCACCCTGGTTTTCTCAGACCTTTTATCCCCAGCAAACTGCCAGCTTTTAGATCCCTACTTTCCTTCTCCTTCCTCTGGGCTTGCATCTCTCATGTGCTGCAGGGGGGACCAGACTTTCTAGAGCTCCTGCCTTTTTGCCTCTCCAGCTTCTGTTTTTTCCCTCTACAGGGGGAAAAAGCCCCATTCCTGGAAGGTGGCTCAATTGCAAAAGCTTTGAAAGTGTGCTTTATAGGGCATGGGATGGACAGTTATTGAGGCTGATTCCATAAACCCCAAAAAGTTAAATGTCTCTTTCAGATGTCTCTCCACCTATGAAGAGCACTGTAACTTCTTCTTCTTTATGAAATTCTCAAGGAAGAAGAATGAGGTAAGATACCTGTGATATACAGGCAAAAATTAAGTTGTTTCCATGAAAAATAGGGAATTAAGTGATCACTGAACGCAGCCTGAGAGTCTACAGCTGAAAAAGTAAGCTGGCAGCCAGAAAAGCATCTGAAAACCAAATCATGAATCAAACTCTGAACCAAATCTGAGCTAAATCATTCAGGACATTTTCCCTTGCCACTAGTAAGGAGACAAAAGACTCCAGTCAGGAGATATTATCATCTAAAGAATCCATAGATCCCCTGTAGATTTCACAAGTATTCATGTAATAAGCATAATAAAATAGCCTGGCTGCTTGGGATTACAGGTCCCAGCCTTGTGTCTGCATCATCTCAACTCTGTCAGCCCTCCAGCTGCCAGAAACTTTACTTCATCTTTCAGGGGCACAGATTCTTCAAATTACTGTCATAGACTTCTTGTAGCTGTCATATTCTTTGTAATGTTTGTAGTATTTTTATGCCAAAGGTAAAGCCAAGCTGTTTTCTTTTCCCTAGTTGCCATGCTTGTAAGAAAATTGAAGCCTGTGATGATTATTCTGGCTGTGGAGGTCTAATCCAGTGAGTACTGACTTAAGTGAGAAAGGGACCACAAAGTGACCTCTTAATTTATCACCATCAGTGTCATTCGTGCATCTTAGTCCTGGATCTGTTCTTGGAGGTCGAACCCAGTGAGTACTGACTTAAGGTACCATGAGGTAACCTCTTAATTTACCACCATCAGTGTTATTCATGCATATTAGTCCTGGATCTGTTCTGCAGGGCTTCCATTTTCCATAGCTCTCCCATGCAACTTTTTCACCTAGAGCTCTCCACGTGTGTGTTTCACAGAAAACTTCACTGTCCACTTAGAAATCAGCACAAGATTTTCTCCTCCTTTGCCTTTACAAGGTTGCACTGTCAAAAGCAGTCAGCTGCAGATCACATGGGGTAAATACTCTCACAAGGAGCTGTGAGAGATGCTGTCTTTACAGGAAAGGAGGAATATGCAGTCATACAGCATCAACAGGGGTTGTTCAGTTTGGTGAAGAGAAGGCTCAGGGGGGACCTCATAGTAGCTTCTCAGTACCTGAAGGCGGCTACAGAACGGACTTTTTAATAGGATGGAAGGACTAGAAATAATGGATGTAAATTGGAAGAGGGGAGATTCAGGCTAGATATAAGAAAGAAATTCTTCCCTGTGAGGGTGGTGCGACAAAGAGTTTGTGGTTGCCTGGAGGTGTTTAAGGCCAGGCTGGACAAGGCACTGAGCAACCTAGTCTAGTGGGAGATGTCCCTGCCTATGGCAGGGGATTGGAACTTGATGATCTTTAAGGTCCCTTCCAACCCAAACTATTCTATGATTCAAATGCTACTGAGGGAACTACAAGGAAAAGAAATCTGTTATGGCCTTTTGTAGTTAAGGATGATGCTCCAAAAGTTTCTTTCCTGATAGAGCAGGAATAGGACAGGAAGAGAATGGTCAGGCTTTGATGGCAGTGGATAGCAGCACAATGGATGAACAAGCAGAACAGGCAGAAAACACCTATCATGGTGACACAAAATGCTTTATATTTATATATAGAGAAGATACAGGAACTCTCAAGCCTATGTTTTGCCTGCTAGCTGGGAGACTGGATAAAGCAATCTTATATGGGCTTGACTGATCTCAAGATCAAGAAGGTGACCTCTTGCTGCCCTGTGCACAGTGCTGGGAATGTCTTGTAGCTATAAAGTTTGTGATGGAAGACTGTCTTCCAGCTGAAAGTTTTGTTAAAACCTCTAAAAACCCATCTTTCTGATGTTTCTGGTTAAGGGCAGACTGGGTCTAAAATTAAAGTAGTCCCCATGTGAGAGGGACAGAAACAGACCCCAGAAGGATTTGGGAACAGCATTCCCCCAGTGGGGCAGGAAAGAGAATATGTTTGATCACTGCAGCTGAGGTATTTTCTGCTTGATGGGGAAGGCCAGGTGGGTCAGCAGAGTTTGCTCTCCTGGATGAAACAAAGAGAGGAAAAAGATTTGAGGAGAAGTCCTCTCCTGTGGTACATGCTTGCAAATCTGCTCTCTGACACAGATCTACCCAACTTCAGTGCTTCAGTGGGTTTTGCCTGACATCATATTTAGATAAACTGCCCTCCTGAAACATCAGGGTGATTTGTGTGTAGTTCTTGACTGTTACTGAATGTGGTCTTCTACCCATTTAAAAGAAATCTTGTGCTCTTAATTTTCCGTTTCACCTTGCCCCAGAAAATAGTTTGGTTCTACTGTGTTTTTTTCTGTACTCTTCTGTCCTTGGCAATTGTAAGTGCTTGAGACTTATTAAATAGAAAATCTTTTTGATATCAGCTGGAGCACAGCTGAGGATTAAGCCTGCCCCTCAGCACTCTGTCTGCTGCTGTCGAGTGTAAATCCTACATAGGAATCACTCCCTTCCACAGGCATCAGCTCTAGCCTGTGTGAAACATAGCAGATACACCACCAAACACATCCAAAAGGAAGTGAAGATAACTTTTCCAATGAACCTGGAGATGAGTATAAAAACCAGCATCAGAGCAGATCACCTCAGGAAACCAGCAAATAGGCATCTCTAACTCACTCAACTACAACAAGCCTCCTGGAATCTTTAGTGTAAGCCAGACCTTGCAAGCAATCTGGGAAAAGACAGCCTGGGCAGCATGCTTAGAGATGATGCTGATTGTGATGTGCTGCTTGGGGGGGGGAGACTTGTCACAACCACCCAGGAAATCCCCCAAGTGGGTACTAAGCTCATCTAACCTTGGCTCAGATAAAGAAATCTGACATTGTGGCAGTCTAAGGTGTTTCAGCTGAAGGCAACAATAGATTCATCTTGAGAACATAAGGAATACTTAAAAGTTACCAAGACTGAAGCAAACTGGCAGTATTGGGGCATCAAGAGGGTAAGGAATTTTGGCAGTAAGGAGGGAATCTTGTTTTTTTTCCTGGCAATTCTTAAGTATTTTGCTGCCAAGGTTTCATCAGCTGTGCTTTACATTTTACTTACTTGAATGTCCATTAACGTGCCTTTTCTGGAACTAATATTTAGGTGGTTTACCCACAGGAACACCAGCTCATATGCTTAAAATAAGAAGGGATATATATATTTACGTATATATATATTCATGTAGGGAGCTGGAATATAATTTTATTTCTACAAGTGATATCCTGCCTGTGTATGATTACAATGTGTAAAAAATATTCCAAAGCCTTCTCTTCAATCTCTGTCTATAGGAAAAATCCCATAAAAGAGTGAAGAGTTCTGAAACCAATACCAGAAATCAGCCATAAAACTTCATGAACTACAACCATGATGTGAAGTTGCCCAGAATGATGGGAGCATCCTCCTGGTTCAGTGGCTGTGCTGCAGACCAGATGCTCCTCACCATAACCCAACTTTTAGTCTGCTTCTTGCAGGAGTTGCATGTTGTCTGAGCAATTTCATCCAGAGGCTGGTTTGCCTGGGCTTTGATTTTTTCACTAGATGCTGATTTTAAAAGATACATATTGATGAAGAAGTGTAGATAAGCCACGGGCAGGTTTACTGCAGTAGCCCTCCTGCTGCTGAGGCATCTTCCAGAACATCACTTCTTCTAGATTTGAGGCTAATATGTATTGATTTATTGCAGTCAGGAGACAGGACCCATCAAAATAAATCACCCTCCACCCTCGTTGGTTCATCCTGTGGGTCCTGTGATCCTCACCCCAGTTTAAAGGGTTGAAACATCTTCCCTTTATTTTAGAGACAACATCCTTCATTCCAGCAGTTTTTCTCCTTTCCCACAGCAGCTGCATTGCCACCCCATCCTAGCTCCATAGTTTTCTTCAGAGCTCTACTGCCAAACATACATTGAACACTGACCAGCTATGTTTTCATAAGCTTTTCCAGCAGAATCATAGCTCAGTGCAAATGTTTACAGTGCAATCGCTTGAGTTATTTTGTTGTGGCTGCATGAAAAAAATCATGCAAGGCAATGTTCATCGTAGGATTTATGCCATGGCATAAGAAAAAGAAGAAGAAATACTCATCATAGCAATGGGTATCAGAAAATATATATACTTTTGCAGTCATCTGCTAGCTGAAGTGAGCAGAAGCATTTTATTATAGACTATGTAGCTAATGCCATTACTACAGGTCAGTGAGATCTACTAGAGGTAAGGAAGGTACTTGAGTTTAGGGTATAACTCCCACATCAACTACCTCTTTATTTTCTCGGTTTTATTGGTCTTATTTTGTATTTCCAATGGCTCATTCTGTGTATCTGTACTCTGCATTTTTTTCAGAACTCAAGCAACTTGATTTGCCTACTTTTTGTGCTGCTCTGTAGGATCCTGCTTAAGCCCACAAAGGTCACAGTTCTTTTCCCACAAGCTGTGTATTCAAGTACCATTAATATTAAATAGGATTTCAGGGAATATATTGAGGGAGAACAAGCCTCTTAAACACCTCTTTTACCATAACTACTTTATTTCTTTGGCATTTCTCACCCCCTTGAAGCCATTTTCTTATTTCCCAGTCTATTAAAGCATAGACCACATCTTGCCCTTCTAAAAAGATTCCCTCCCTTCCCCTGTTGAAGACTCACAAGGAAGCCAGGCCCATTGCTCTGTGCAGTTTTCCTTTTCTCTTCCATTTAAGAGACACAGTTCACTTCCTTTATAATCCCATTTCCAATCAGAGACCAAAACACCTTCTCTGTCTTGCCCTGGGGGGACCTCATAGTAGTTTCTCAATACCTGAAGGGAGCCTACATAAAGGCAGGGGTAGGACTTTTTAATAGGATGGCAGGACTAGGAATAATGAATGTAACTTGGAAGAAGGGAGATTCATGCTGGATATAAGAAGGAAATTACTTACTGTGAGGATGGTGAGACACTAAAATAGGTTGCCCAGAAAGATTATGGATGCCTCCTCTCTGGGGGTGTTTAAGGCCAAGTTGGACAAGGCACTGAGCAAGCTGGTCTAGTGGGAGGTGTCCCTGGCTGTGGCAGGGGGGTTGAAACTTGATGATCTTTAAGGTCCCTTCCAACCCAAACCATTCTATGATTCTATAAACTTGCCTCAAGCTGTCTGATGTTCTAAGACTCACATAAAGGCCTGTCTATTCATCAGCCTTTGAGGTCTAATAATACAAGCCTTTTTTTACAGTATCTTTCATCCTTAGGTACTTAGAACCATAGAATAGTTTAGGTTGGAAGGGATCTTAAAGATCATCAAGTTACAACTCCAGCACTGACCAAGAAGTGCTGTAGCTTGTAGGGTTCTGCAGCCCTGCTGTTCTAGATGAATCCATGTGGATCCACTTTGGAAAGAATGAACTTTCACATGTTGAGTCTCAGTCCATAAGCAGCAATGCTGACTTGTGGCAAACATTATGGTGGCCAGAACTAGGAGTTAATACCCAGCTTCTTGTGCTATTTCCTCCTTGAAATGTTCGCCTGAGACAGCAAATGCTGTTCTACATATCTCCAAAATAATAAACAGCATTTCTGTGCTTAGATGAACCATTTTGCTCTGATTAAATTGTTTTTCCATCATCCAACAATGAACTGTTAAACGACTTGAAAATCTGTTCTGAGCTAAAGATGTCTTTTCTGTAGTACTAATAGCTACCAAAATGAAACAGAACATCAAGATGGAGGAGGATAGAAGGTCACTTTGTCCTGGGTTGAGGTAGAGCNTCACTTGTAGGCAATTTAGTTTATAAAATAAAACAGTCCAGGGATATATTAGACATTTCTTAGAAACCTTACAATGAGGGCACTAAACACTTGAGATTTTGAGGATATTGCAATTTATCATATATGACTTGTGCTTTAATTGCCTGTAAACACCTTCCAAAAATGACTGTAAGACTTCACAGTTTATGCTGGTCACGATTTTTAGCTTTGGTGATGACTTCAAGGTGTCTCTAGCTTAGTCATTACCATTTCTGTTAGCTAATCTTGCCTATCTTGAGTGCCTGCGATGGGAATCTGTAATTGCAGAGGGCCAATTAACCTTTATTTCCCAGATGAGGGAGGTAGCTGCTGGTGTAATGAAGGAAAGCTTGAAGAAAGAACCCGTTCCATCTGGAAAACTTACAGCAGCAGAGGGAGAGAGAAAACAAGGACCCTATCATGCAAGGTAGCTCTTAAAAGGTGTGCATAATAAAGGGGCTGTGTGAGCCATACATAGGGACTCCAGTAACAGCTCCTGTGTTAAAGAGAAAGTTACCACATTACTGTTTGCTTTTTCCTCTCCCCCCCTCATCCCCATTAACAGTGGCCTTGTGAGCAGCACAAAGAAAGAGCTTTGGTGTGCATTCACTTTGAAAGCAGCACAGCTGGCTGCTGCAGGGCTGCCCCTGGCTATTTGTGCTGCTGGAGGCAGCCTCACTGCAGCAAAGGGGGGCATGGCACCACCCCTGGCCCTCAGCTACTCAAGAAGGCAGAGAACTGAGGGTGGAATTAGTTTTCTGAGGCACCACCAGTATTCCAAGGTGCTGGCTTACTCCCTGACCTCTGCTATTCTTCCTGAAATCAAAGATAGCCCAGTCAACAATGCCACAGTCTTCCTCCCTAGGCTTTCTGACTTTACTTTCTTGCTGGGTCAATAGGGCTCCATTTAGCTGCTGAGCAGGGCTGTGAAGCCACTAATCTGGGAATGTCCCAGAATGAAATATGTTTCCCCAGTCCTTCTCTGCAAGACAGCACCAAGAGTGGCAGCTCCTGTGTAGGGGAAGGGCCTGAGGTGGGGGTGGCAGGAAAGAACCTCATCTTTCCAGACTAGTTAGTGCCTGGAGTTCAGATTGCACAAGAGCCTGTTTACATGGAGAAAAGAAAGAGAGCAGGAAAAAGAGCAAGACAAGTTCTTGCCCTCTAGATCTCAGAAGAGTTTAAAAATGTGAACGCTGAAGGCTCAGACTGTTAAGTCAACTTGAAAAGAAGTTGAGTTTATTTACTTTGAAGATTCGCAGCCAGTCTCATGACTTTTTTATGAAGACCTGTCGGATTCATGCTTTTTGAGTCCTTCCTGTTGGTGGAACGGGAGATTTACTTTATGGGCTTCTCTCACCACTGCTGATACCTCAAATACATTTACTAATTACAGACTGCTCCTGCCCATCAGAAAGCAAAGTCGGGTTTGTCTTCAAGTTATGCAGAGCCATGTCCAACTGGCCTGTTAGCTGGTGTGAGGAGCTCAGAGTGGGGAGGAGACTCCCTCTCTGGCCTGGCAGATATAAGGTCCTTCACAGCAACATCTGGGAGGAAAGCACATGGATCATCTCTTCTGCACAGGCAGCAGCACTCCAAGGAGAGCACCAGCAGGAGGAAACAGAATCATAGAACAGTTTGGGTTGGAAGGGACCTTAAAGATCATCTAGTTCCAACCCCCTGCCAAAGACAGAGACTCCTTCCACAAGAACAAAATGCAAAGTGCCTTGTGCAGCCTGGCCTTAAACACCTCCAGAGAAGGGACATCCACAACCTCTCTGGGCAACCTGTTCCAGTGTCTCACCACCCTCACAATAAAGAATTTCCTTCCTATATCCAGCATGAATCACCCCTCTTCCATCACATATCATATTAAAATGTCCTACCCCTGCTTTTCTGTAGCCCCCTTCAGTTATTGAGAAGCTACTATGAGGTCCTCCCTGAGGACCCTCTAGGCTGAACAAGCCCAACTCCTTCAGTCTGTCCTCATAAGGGAGTTAAATGAAATGACTCCTCCTCGTTTACCAGACTGGAATATGGGGGGGATTATCTCCAGCATCCAGGAGAGCTTTTAGTCAGAGCACTATTAAATAAAATGGCATAATTGTCAAAAATAGCACAGAGCATTTCTTTGCTGCCTGCTGTGCTCCATAAGCACGCACAGAGCTTCAATAACACGCTGTCCCTATGCTCAGAGAGCACAGCACACAGAGGGAAGGCGTGAATAAATTAGGATTTTTCTGTGTCACCAGATCACCAGCAGAGAGGTAGAAAGGGAGAGGGGGCACATGGTGTGATACCCCCGCTTCCAGCAACAATAAGAGGTGTTCAGCAGCTGCTGCTGCATCAGGCCAGGCACACATTAATGGTCTGGCTCAGAAACTCCTTATGCTTTTCAACTGAATTGCCTGATTACCCCCCATCACCACGTTCAGGTTGGCAGACTGGGCACATGAGGCTGGATGCCTCCCTACTGGAATAAATACACAGGATTATGTGGTTGGAGATTATAGAATCATAGAATGGTTTGGGATGAAAAGGACCTTAAAGATCACCTAATTCCAACCCCCCCACCACAGGCAGGGACACCTCCCACTAGACCAGGTTGCTCAGTGCCTTGTCCAGCCTGGCCTTAAACACCTCCAGGGATTGAGGGGGAATCCACAAACTCTCTGGGCAACCTCTTCCAGTGTCTCACCACCCTCAGAGGAAAGAATTTCTTTCTTATATTCATCCTGAATCTCCCCTCTTCCAATTTACATCCATTATTCCTAGTCCCGCCATCACATATCCTATTAAAAAGTCCTACCCCTGCCCTTCTGTAGGCCACCTACAGGTATTGATGAGCTACTATGACGTCCCCCTGAGCCTTCTCTTCTCCAGGCTGAACAACTCCAACTCCTTCAGCCTGTCCTCAGAAGGGATTTGAACTCCTATAGCCTGTGCAGCATTGCCACTGGATCAGAAGCATCCCTGGTGCTGCTCTCTATCTTTGATTTCTCTGTCTTCAAGCTCTTGCTAAGCCCAAATGGGACAACACCTATTTATGCAAGGGCCAAATAGCAAGGAACAGGTATTAACTGGAACAGGTTGCCCAGAGAGGTTGTGGATACCCCCTCTCTGGAGGTGTTTAAGGCCAGGCTGGACAAGTCACTGACCAACCTGGTCAAGTAGGAGGTGTCCCTGCCTATGCCAAGGTGGTTGGAACTAGGTGATCTTTATGTTCCCTTCCAACCCAAACTATTCTATGATTAAATTAGTTGGATATCCCAGGAACTAAGGGAGTTCTTGATGGCTCCATGTGCTACAGTGTGCTTAATGTAGTGAAACCATTATGTTATTTTTAGGTCCAGTTTTCACATGTGAGGTGTGAACACAGGATTCGTTTTGTTTTTAAAGGTGTGACTGTTCCTCCACAAGCTGTTCTAAATGTGTGCCTCCATGTTCAATGTGCCAAAGTAAATGTTCTGCTAAATTCTGATTCTGTTTGGATTTTGCTTTTGAGTTTTAAGACAGTAATGTGCACAATGACATATCTGATATCAGTGTTCAACACCACCAGATACATGATAATTCATGGGTATCTTGCTTTGGTCACTTTTCTTCTTCCCCTCACAAAATTATTGTTTCATTCCCTGCTAAGAAAAATACAGAGAAAGGAAAGTCTCAGAATGAAAAATTAATTAAATTCCCTGATATGAACCCAATCTGTAGCCAAATTTATATGTATGAATTTATTTATTTATTTTTAGAGAGAAGCCTATATTCCTGGTAGGTTTCAAAGAAAGCCTGATTTTTTTTTTTTCTTTTTAACAAGACTTCTAATCATGCTTGTAAAGTCAAGCAAGAATAACTGACTTCATTTAAAGCTTCAGCTGCTCAGGTATATGCTGAGGTATATATATGCCACCAAATATAGCTGAGCTCCTATAAGAACAGTTTGCAGAATTCTAGTGCTGTTTAATTTGAATACAAACCCTAGTCTAGGGTTTCATACCACAGCTAGACCCAACGTGAGATCCTGATCAGGAGCCAAACTCCACATCTGACCCAGCTCCAAATATGTCAGAATCCCAAAATATATTTAAAGTGTACCACGTGGCAGAGTCCCAGAACATCATGAAAATTTATATGATAAATATATCCAAAATGGGAATCCAAATAAATAAATTTTTTTTTGAGTCCTTCAGAGGGTGCAGGGCCTGGTCCTTGTCCATTTGTGCAGAATGGGTTTGCATCATGCTTGTGGACTTGGAGTGCTCCAAAGCCATGTGTGAAGAGCATAGCATCAACTGTAGGGATGAGTAAAAAAGGACCAAACTTCTCAAATGCTTTGACCAGACAGCTCAGCACCTAATGCCATGGCTGTTGTGCTGGAGGGATCACTCACTGCTGATCCTCAGGCCAACTGCAAGGCACCCATTTGTCTGGGAGATGTGACTTCATCCCTGGGCTCTTCGGTGCTCTGGGCAGGTGGTTACCAAGCAACATTGCAGCTTCAGATCCTCCCTGTCCTCCCTGCCACTGGATGGATGCATCAGTCACAGCTGCTGCTATCGTGAGGGAGAGAATATAATTTGGGGGGGGATGGTGAGAGGAAGGTGGCTGTAAATGCACCCCCGACCCTCTAGGTTGCTGGCTGCTACTTCGAGATAGTCTTTGAGGAAAATTCAGGGATCTGAATTAATTCATTTCACAGCAAACAAGATTACTGGGAAAGAGGAAAGGTCCCAGATGCTTGCTGTCCTTGAAGAAGAGAAAATGCCTTTGCTGAGCTGTGACCTTCAAAGGAAAAATAAAAAATAAAAGAGGAAATAGCTCCTCTGCAGAAATATCTCTAACACAGCTTGCAAGGAAAGACCCTGAAGAGTACTTGCCTGCTGGCTATCCCATATAGGAGGGGGCGGGGGGCTGGGACTTCATCCTGGATTCTCACACCATTCCTCTTTTACAACCAAAAAAGGTGACTGGTTTCTGCTTTTTCTTGGCTGCTTTTTCCTATGGCTGGGCTTGTAGCCTGAACAGTTAGGGCAGGAATTTGGTGCAGCACTTCATCCTGCTCACTGCTCTAGCACTGCAAATATGCAGGGAAGGAAGAAGGACTTCTGAGGTGAAAACTTGTGGAAGTGCAGTGCAGGGAGCCCTTGCTGTGCCTGCAGCCAGTATATATGCCCAGTCTGCTCATCCCTGTATTATGCCTCTTCAGAAATGCCTGCTCTTGGCCAGCAGTGCCACCTCTTTCCCTTGAGCTATAAAGAAATGTTGCTGCTTGAGGGATGAGACACAAAGGGAAAGAATGGGAGAGGGGATGATGTACTCTCCTCCCTAATATATCCATGTTGGACAAAGCATAATTTTGCCCTTTGTTTCCTATCTAGCCCTTGCTGTGCTGCAAAGCATCCAAAAGATTCCTAATCTTCATTTGTTTTTCAGATTTGTCAGTTATGTTGGGTAGATACCCAACATATCTATCCTCTGTTCCTCAAAAGAGCATCCTAAAATGGGCACACAAAGGGTGTCTACATCAAGGAGCACTCACTTAATGGAGTTACCTTCCTTGCAGGCTGAATAAGCTTCAGAAGGACTCTGTTAAAGCAGTCTCCTGCAAACACTGGTGCAATTTATTCCTATTAAAATTTATGTTTAAGCAAGCAAGGGAACTTGATGACCTGTGGCTAGTTTCCACCACTTCAAGACTGGAAAATTTTTCTGTTCACTGAGAAGTGACCTGAAGACTGGAGGTGTTTAAGGCCATGCTGGATGAGGCACTGAGCAGCCTGATTTAGTAGGAGGTGTCCCTGCCTATGGCAGGGGGTTTGGAACTAGATGATCTTTAAGTACCCTTCCAACCCAAAGTATTCTATGATTAAGTCAGCAAGCCCTATTCTTTCCATATTCTGGCTGTGAGTCCTGCTCACTGCCAGAAAGACCTCAGGAGATGGATCTCAGGAACACATTCAGGGTAAAGAGGGGTGGCTGAAGCTCAATCCAAGGGAAGCTTCACCTGATGAGCAGGAGCAGCAGCCGTGCCTGCGTGGCAATGTGGCTGGACACAGGGTGAGGGACGTAGCACATTCTTCTCCCTGCCACAGGCATTCCCACAGAGGCAGGGAGGCTCAGGAGCTGCCAGCTGCTCAGCCCTTTGCTGCTGGAAGAATGCAGCTGAATGTGAAAACTTGTCACCAGGCTGAAGCCAAGATACACCTGTCCCTCCTGTCAGTCTCCTGCAGCAAAGTCTCTCAGGGACTTAAAAAACTCCAGCCATAAAAGCAGGATTTAACTCGCCTTATTCTAGAATGCAATCCCTAACACTTATATGCTCCATATGTCCCACAATGGGAATGTCCATTTAAACTGTGCTATGTAAACAAGACAACAGCTGTGGAATGGCATGAGCTGTCCCAGCAGTAATTCAGAGAAGAATTAGGCAAAACTTTAGAAGAACATTCCTTTTTGTCAAATACCTTTGCCCAGAGAAATGGGAAGAATGTGTGATGGCAATCAGCATCACCTTCTTTTTTTTATTAAGTGTTGAAGCTGTGAGAAATCTGTTAGAAAGAGGGAAATGACTCCTCCAGCAGTAAGAACAAGGCAAACTATTTCCCTTTTCTGTGTTGTTAACAGACTTGTGTCTAGCCTGGAAAGATAACACTCAGGGAAGCTCCTAGAGTTCACCTTTTATAGGTCAGAAGTGTGGGAGCCCTGGGGGAATGTACTCTGGTAAATGTATGGAAACGGCTCACTGCAGCTGAATCAGTTGTTTCCTCCCTGGAGATAAAGGTTTGTCTGTCTTTTTTTCCCCCCTCATTTTCTTAAAATCTAAATTAGACTGCCATAATGCAGAGAAATCTCTTGATAAGTCCAGTGAAAGCACATACAACAAATGCAATAACAAGCACTGCTCTAAGCAGTTTCTGCTTGCTGGTTGAGAGGAAAAGAATTCTGGGTTTCTGTTTGTTCATCCAGCAGGCTTTTCTTCCACATGAAAATAAATATATTAATATTCTGGTTAAACAAAAAGTTCTACTTAACTATAAATCAGACATCTTAGCTGTTTCTCTTCCCACACTTTCCTTTATTAAACTTGGATAAATGAAAACTAAGCATCTCCAAATTGCAGGTCAAGGTGCTTGACCACTCTGAAAAAAGCAGCCTGGTGGATTGATTAATTTGACTTTAACCTGAAAATAATTAGTTCTACCAAGCTTTCATTACTGGTTAATAAAACCTCTAGCATTTTCTCCTGTTTTAGCTAAATGTATGTACTGATTTTTTTGTAACAGACACTAAGATTTAATATTCCCCCTTAGGCAAATATTGACCAAGACAAGAGGTCAATATTAACCTGTCAAATCAGAAAATCCAGGCATTTGCCTTGGCAGTAGTTAATCTGCTTATTAACAAAAAATAAAGGCGAGATTATAAAATAAATTGAAGATGCTGAAGTACAGAAACATACCTCTATTTATATCATTTAGATGCTGAAGTTCAGAGACATACTTCTATTTATATAATTTACAAACCAAGTGTTTACTCAGAACATGGAAATTAAAAGTTAAGACCACCATAAATTTTACCTTCTAGAAACCAGAAGCCAGGAATCATCATCACACACATACTTTTCATGTGGATATTTAAAAGCTGCATTTGACTAAGGCAGCTTGTAGTTTTAGTGCCTGACTGCAGGCCTGCAGGGACAAAAGTGAGAATTAGGTGCACCCTCTTCCAAATGCTTGCTCTGCTCAGCACCCTGGTTATGCTTATTTGCACAGAGACAGTGGGAGCTCTGGGGCAGTGGGGGGAAACCTGGGTAGAAAAGATAAATCTAAGTAGGGCATTTTCTTCAAAGCTCTGGGTAGGAAGACAAAATCTGCATGTGAGAAGGTGTTCTTCAAGGAAATCAGTACAAGGTGTCCATCCTAAAGAGTTTCTCATCTGTGGTTATGGACCAGTAAGACTCTTACTATATAGGCTGCACAGAGAGGTTGTGGATGACCCCTCTCTGGAGGTGTTTAAGGCCACCAGGCTGGATGAGGCACTGAGCAACCTGATCTAGCATGATGGTGGAACTAGATGATCTTTAAGGTCCCTTCCAACCCAAAGTATTCTATAAGTAGTCCCAACTTCCCCTCAGATCCATAATTTATGATGGCCTTGTTATAAAAGGTTAGTATCCTGAATTACAAAGAAGTGGGCATGCACTTCATCAGGATTTCTGAGTGAATTTTGGAAAGAATTTCCCACTTACTGCATTAGTAACACTGTGTTGGAATGAGGTACAGTGAAGAAGCTGAGAGCAAAGGGGGAACAGACTTCTTTCTCCTCTGTAAAATAGAATATGGAACAGAATATTTAAAGTCTCTGGATCCTTCGTGTTTATTTCTAGAACTCAAACAACATCCCAGGGTATGGCTTATTTGTGAGCTGGAAGTGCAAATTGCCATGCAAATGGGAACACTGAGGACCCTTATTAACAGAAAGGCAACAAAAAAATCTTCAGGAAAAGAGAGGAGCAGCAGGCAAGGATAAAAGGTTCCTGTGGGTCAGCTGTGGGGTTAGCAGAGGGAATTCAAGGCTTGGAGCTGAACCATCAACAATCTCTCTCCCTCTCACAATGCAGCATTGTTCATGCATCTCAGTGATGTCCTCAATTAATAATGGTGTATTCTCTTTGAGTAGCCTGCCCTAGAAACTGTATGGATTAGACATCAAGTCCCACATACTTCAGCAAGAGGGGAAAAGAGGAAGCACAGAAAATCTAGTGCTCTTGGCACTCCTTCCCTGGTGAGGGCAAAGGAACAACACAAACCATGCAGGGAAATATTCTTAATAAGGTGTGTAATCTGGTCGTGAAAAGGGGAGGGAAAAAGCAAGTGTAAGAGCACCAGTTTGATCCTAGCTTTCAGCACTTGGATCACATTTGTATTCTCTGCCTTTCATGTTAACGCAGCTGAAATGGAATGGTTTTGCAGAAGGCTGTTTATTTCAGTTGTCAGCTGTAATCATGATCACCATCACTTGGACTGTGGCCGTGCCCCGTGTAACAGGATAGAGGGTCCCCCATTCTCCTAGACCTTGAGATGAAGTATAAAAGACACCAATCCTGTCCTGAACAGCTTTCCACCCAACCACCAGGCAACAAGTTTGAGTAAGGTAACAGCAAGCAGTGAGGTGGAGGAGGTGCTGAAGGGGAGTTTATAGCATTTCTGGGTTACAATGGATAGCTTTATACTCAGCCAAAGGTGCCCAAACGATTTAGAAGTGTTGAGCTTGTGTAAAATGAGTAATTAAATGACAGCAGCTCTGCTCAGGCACTGTTCCACATGGTCCGCAGAGGATGCTGTCCCCAGAGCTTTCTCAATATGGGTAAGTCAGTGAGTTCATGCTTAGGTTGCATTTAAGCTTTGTTTTTCTCACACAGTTCTAATCGAAGTCAGATATGAAGAGCTTCAGAAGAGGCAGGGGAAGATGAAGTTAGTTGTGGAGGAAAAAGGAGGATGGTCCTAAATGGAATACCAGCTCTCACACAATTCTAATCTAAGACAGCTACAAAGAGCTGCAGAGGAGGCAGGGGAAGATGAAGCTGGTTGTGGAGGACAGAAGAGGATGGAGATTCAGGCTAAATATAAGAAAGAAATCCTTTACAGTGAGGGTGGTTGGAACAGGTTTCCCAGAGAGGTTGTGGATGCCCCCTCTCTGGAGGTGTTTAAGGCCAGGCTGGATGAGGCACTGAGCAACCTAGTCTAGTGCAAATTGTCCCTGCCTATGGCAAGGGGGTTGGAATTAGATGATCTTTAAGGTCCCTTACAATCCAAACTATTCTGTGATCCTATATACCACACTGGGCACAGGCTGAGCTATCAGCCCTTGGCATCCATAATTTCCAGCAGCCAAAACTTGTGCTGAGAGCTCAGTTGACCCCATGTGAGAGGATTTGCAGGAACTAAAGGTTTCCCTGTCAGGTAGTATGTAACAAATGACTCTCAAAGGCAAAGATGAAGATGCCTCCATGAGCATACTCAGAAATTAGGTACCTGAGGAAAAGCAAAATTACGAGCCACACAAGCTAAGTAGCTGGATGGATGGTGGGCTTGTCTGCAGGGGAAATTTAGTACTCAGTAAGCTAAGGTGTGAATTTATACAGCGCTAGCTACTCTGCACTAGCTTCCTGTGTGGATAGCCTTAATCTGTACTGAGAATGCTTTTTGTGAGCACAATGACACATTTACTACAGGAATTAATGTAGAGCAGCTTATGTGCTGCAAATTCACAGCCCGGTGAATGCCACCCTGCCTGCCCTTCTGATCACACAGCAGTGATTTTTTGGTAAGGGGCACTTCAAACCACCTACAGTTAGAGAAAGCATTTCCAAATGCTGAGGCCCTACTGGGGCAGGACTGCCTCTGCACCCCTGTGAGCAGAAATCATTAACAGGAATTGAACAGGGATGCTGATGGAACAAATAGGTTTGGACTTTTTTTATGAGGTTGGGAGGGTATACCCAAGGAAAAGGTTTTATACTGAGGTTCCACAGAAATATTTAATATTATCAGATAATATTAAATAATATTTTATATTAAATTTAAATATTTAAATAATATTTTATAGTATTACTTTGAAAATATATCCATGCTGATATGCTTTATGTGTCCTATAGATATGGCACTGAGCAGCCTGATCTAGTGGGAGGTGTCACTGCCTATGGCAGGGGGGTTGGAACTCGATGATCTTTAAGGTACCTTCCAACCTGAACTATTCTATGATTCCTTTTCTCCAGATACAAAAGTTTATTTACATCCTTGTTGGAAATGGTAAAATTGAAATACGAGTAAAATTATGAACCTGAGATCACATCTGGAAAAGGACACCTTATCTCCTGACACCACAACATGCACTTAGGGAGTCTGACTGTTATAAACCACAATTTCTCCATGAAGGGAAGTAAGAGTGGAGGTTTTGGCCCAGCTATGAATGTGGATCCAGGTTTTGTAACTGAGGCACTGCAGTACATGATGAACCCAGTAAGAGCTATGCATCAAAAATATCACTTAAAAGAAAGAGGCTTTTAACAAATCCCAGTCACTTCTGAAAAAATGTTCGCTTTAATCCTGCTGACGTTGCTGAGACCCTTAATCCTGCAATTGTCTCGCTTACTTGAGCACACGTGGGGGGAGAGAGAAATCTGGGTCTATAGAAACAAACGTACTCTTTTTAAAAGTGATATGTTCAGCATGCAAAGCCTGTCATTACCATAATGACAACAGCGATGCTCTACGAGGAATACTAATGCATCTACACTCATTCCATCATGGAGGACATGTCACTTTTATTATTGAAAGCTGCTGATGTGAATAACACAGCAAGGTTTCTCAACATTTCCTCTTTTACTGAATTGTATGTCACATTGTCACATCACGCTGTTATGTGATCTGGTAATGAAACACCATAATGCACTTGAGCATGGAAACAGACTTAAGGACACAGAGAATACATTAGCCCTCAATCATCTGGCCTGGGATGGCCTAAATCTCAGCCTTCTGGATGTTTTCATGCCTTGCATAAAGGCAAAAAGTAGATTTCAGAGCTGACAACCAGCACAAGTAACAGCACCTTCTGTGAATGCAGACAAAAAATTGTGTTGCTGGGGCTACTGGGTATACTTATCAGACATCCCACCTGCTCTTAACTCTGTCTCATTTTACCTTGAATGTTTGCAAGTAAACAAGCTTTCATAAAGACTCAGCGATGCTGTGTTATGCTGCAGTTACATAAAGAAGCTGCAGCCTGCTGCTTTGTGGGGATGAAGCTGTTTTATAAGTGGACACTCCAATAGGAAACATCTGTCTCTTATTTATGGGCATGCTTTAAGCCACTGAAGTGCAGACTCTTTACTGTTTCCTCTCCCTGATTTCCTAGTGGCCTCTTCTACAGTTTGCTAACTGTTTACAGTCTATTCCAAATGTCCTCCTCTTATTTGCAGGCCTGAAATTAGCCATGATATTACTCGATACGCTGACACGTTTGATGTTTAGCATCTAAAAAGTCTACTAGTTCCTTCCCAGCTCAGAGAAGATGGGTACAGAGTAGGTGAATTCCTCAGAATTCAGAGGCAGACAGTTCACTCGGGCAGAGAAGGGCTCTATGTTACCATATCCCATCTGCAATGCTATGGTTACATGGTTGAATTGCAGTTCCCATTATAAGCCTCATTTTCTGGGCTTTGTTGCTCATCCGTAAATGGACATGAAGGTTGTCAGCCCAGCAATGAATATTATTCTAAGATTTTGTTAGAAAATTGCCTTAGCTTGCCTCTTTTTTTTTAATTATTTTTCCCCCCCTTTAAGAGCTGAAGTCTAAAAATAGACTTTAGATGTGGGCTGTGAAAATCTCAATGTGATGCCCTCACCAGAATACCACGGGTACTCTGTCACACACTTTCAGCAAGCAGAGCAACACAGACTGAAACAGGGAACTTGAATTAAGGTTAATTGAATATCTTTCTGCATCTTGTGTGCCATACTGCTCCATTCCTGGCCTTCCAACTCCTATTAGAGACGTTGTCTATATTTAGCTTTCCCACACTAACCCCATTCAGCCTGCATGTTGAACCTGATCAGGCAGACTCTTCATTTAGTTTAGTTTTGCTTAATTTCAGAAGCAAAATAACCCCACCACTAAGAATTCCATGTACCTATAAGGAATGTAAAATGAATTCCAAGCTTAGATGGTGGTTCAGAGCACTATGATTATTTACAGTTGGGAGTTTCACCCACCCTCTGCTACCCAACTTTATTTGCTTGTCCATCTATCTCTCCACTGAGCAAGGGTGGAGACCCACTTTCATGAGAAGAATTGCAAAGAGGAGGTATTTTTTGTCCTGGCTACTGAGACTGAAGTAAGAACAGTGCTTATTCTCTTGTGAAAGGACTTCCAGTATCCTTAATTCTTTGTGAAATGTGGTTAAAAATATTGTGAGCCATATTTTTGGATGTCTTTGGTCTCTGCTGTGGCTCCAGTGCCCTATCTACTCCTGCAGCTCTCAGGCAACGTGTCTTCAAATGGATTTCTTAAAATGCTTAATCAATCACTGAACATCTGCAGTATGGAAGCATCAGTTCATTCCCTCCTGAGCTTGCCTGAGCTCCACTGTGGCCACAGAATTTCTCTTTCAGATGATATGGTTGTGGCAATATGTCTACCATGTTGCTGAAAAAGACTTGCCATCCTTGTGTCATGGACTGACTGTTGGATTACAATTCTTTTCGAACCTAGGACCTGCTTTTGTTTTCCTTGCAAAATGCTGTGAACAATTTTAATCTCCATCAGTAATGGTCCCATTACAATTACCACTGAGAATGTCCAGATTGTTCAATAAGTCCTAGAATAGAATCATAGAATCATAGAATAGTTTGGGTTGGAAGTGACCTTAAAGATTCACCCCCCCTGCCATAGGCAGGGACACCTCCCACTAGATCAGGCTGCCCAGTGCCTTGTCCAGCCTGGTCTTGAACACCTCCAGAGAGGAGGCATCCACAACCTCTCTGGGCAGCCTGTTCCAGTGCTTCACCACCCTCACTGTAAAGAATTTCTTTCTTATGTCAAGTCTAAATCTTGACAAACTCTTTCCTCATCATCACAGGCAGCCTTCTCCTTTGCCTCGACTTCTGGAATCTCAAAGAACTTCCTCACTGGGGCAACCCATCTGCAGCTCCATCCCTCTTCAAATCTAGTTTAAAACTCTCCCAATGAGCCCAGCTAATTTCTGTCCCTTTTCCCCTCTGAGACAGAACTTTCCCAAGTGTCCCTATTAGGTCTGGGGGCTTATAAAACCAGCCAATATCAAAGAACCCAAAGCCCTGCCTATAATGCCAGTCTTGGTGCCTGACATTCATAGACTGAGACTTTGTATTGAATTCCCTGACATTACCTGGAGATGGTAGAAGGGAAGAGAAAATAATTTGGGTCCCACATTCCTTCACCAACCATCCCAAGGCCTTAAAGTCTTTCTTCATCCCTCTCAGACTATGCATTGATGCCACAGTGTGTAACCCAATAGATCAACTTAAAACACCACTGCCATTACTTTATGCTAAAATAATGGGCAGTGCACTGCTGCTGAGTGTAGATACATCTGCTCCATCACTTCAAAAAGGGGCAGGACAACTAGCTGGGGCAGCCAGGATTTAGCTGTTGCCAAATCTGACAAGGATCACAAACCAAAGCCCTCAATTTCACCTACATTATTCACTCAGGCTGTATTAACTCATTTCTATCAGCTTTTACTGCTTTGGCTAAATACATGGATATCATATTGCCTACTGCTTAGCCAAGGTTGCTTCAGACTGCAATTGGAGAGAATTCTGAAGAGAAGCTAAACAATGAGTTTGCCATTAACTCATCCAGCTTAGGAACTGGGCACAATTAGTCCAGGATCCTTCATGGAGAATTACTCCTGCCTTCCTGCTCCACACACAAGGAAAACCACATTTCCCTGAGTAAACTCAAAAGCACAGTATAAAATTGAAGCTTTTTTCCCCTATTCTCCTTTTTTGCTTATTCAGACTCTGAACTCTTGAAGTTTTATTTCTTTCTGGAATGCCATTGCTAATATAAAGGAAATTAAATATCAACATTTCTTTCATCACTTTTTAATCATATGCTTTGTGGCCAGAACTTAGGCTGTTAGTAGAAGCAGGTTAAACCTTGAGAAGATTACAATGTAGTCCTGGGATTTCAAGAAACTTGAGGGAAATAACCAGTCATTGTCCCACTACTGTGTTACAGCTACCTACAGATACAGGAAAACCAGGAAATTAATACCGATGAATGCATTTCTGTGAATTACTCTCAGTGCAAGAATGAGGTAACAAATTGAAGCCAAAAATTAATTTTGACAGAATTGGAATTATTCCATCCAAATTCATATCTAAAGATGGCAAAATCCATCTCTTGGAAAGAAAAGAAGCAAAAGATGGTATTTTTAAACCTACATCTTTTCTAGCTTCAAAAAAACAAACTTAGTCCCACCCTAGGTGAGGGGCAGGAATCTGTGGAAACAAGAAGTAAGTAACTCCTTCTAGCAGGTGTACAATTTCAATGACTTCTGCTCCAGCTTAGATTTAAAATTGTGTAGACAGTAATACCTCTTCAAGAGGGAATTGTGGTCCTAGAGGGAATATAAACAGAAATGCCTTGAAAAGAGCAATGACCTGCACTAGAAAATGAAGCAATAACATATTAACAACATGTCCTGGGGTCCAACAGTGGACAATGAATACAAACTCTCTGGATGCTTTTTATTCAGGGGATTTTTTTTCTATCTTTGGATCAAAGCTCTCCATAAGCTGTAGCCAACTGTGAATTTGAAATACTGCCTTAGCCCAACGTGACTTGGGTTTGTGCCTTGATAGTTTCACACAATCACAGAATATCAGGGATTGGAAGGGACCTGGAGAGATCATCTAGTCCAATCCCCCTGCCAGAGCAGGAACACCAAGATCAGGTCACACAGGAAGGTATCCAGGCAGGTTTTCAATGTCTCCAGAGAAGGAGACTCCACAACATCTCTGGGCAGCCTATTCCAGGGCTGCTTGCACCACTCTTCATTACCAGCCACAGCAGCTTCTGCTTATTCTCCCATAACCTGTGGAATGATGAGTTTGCATTCTGCTCAAACACCAGGTAGCAGTTTAACAAAACAGAAGACCACCACAGACTTACCAAGCCAGCAGAAAGAGGGGAAAAAAAATCACCTGGCAGAATTCCTTCCCTTCATTTTTATGGGCATATGCACCTGAGTTACATTATCAGAAATGTTTTACACTGAGAAGTAAAATCCTGCAAAGATTGTTGCCTGTTCTCTGCATGTGAAGCAGCAAAAGTGGCAGGAATCCATAACATGCAGAGCAGTATCTGAACTGAGATGAACAGTGATAAAAATGGGCTTGCTACTTATACCTCAGGTATGAATCAGTAGGAAAACAAAGATGCAAATGGTAAACTAAATTCAGATTGCACACACTGGGGATGCAAAAGACATCAACAGAAATTCTTACTTGATATGAGGCTAGAGGAGTAGCAAAAAGCAAAAGTAACTGAAAAAGTTCTGCATGATTCTGGAAAGCTAATTTATTTGTAGGCAATATCTTATGTGATTTCTTTTTTTTTTTTTCATATTTCATTACTGTAAAAATATTTAGTGCAAATAACACTACTTTCCCATACCCATCTACTTTTCAAGCATTTTGCACCCGAGGTGCAATTTTTATCAGCATTGAAACTAATTCTTCACATCCTCCCAGAGAAATTTTTTCTGGCTGTGAGCAGTTAGGACAGCACTAGAGCCTCATGGAGAAGAATGAATGAAAATGCACTACACCAGTGCTAAACTCCATTATCATGGGACTTATCATAGGTTTCTATGTATACCTGCTTCACAGGATCCCTTTAATATAGAATTCCCATTTGGCAATAAAGGAAAGGCCACGTAATCCCCCCACACACTTAATCCTTATGCATTTGCGTGATGCTTATCAAAAAGCAAACAGTCCATTGCTGTTTTAAACCTGGTGGAAGGCAGAGTTTACATTTGTGCTTCAGGATAAAATCTATAAAAACTAGCACCGTTTAGCAAAATGCTAAAACTCTTCATAGCCCCAGGGAAGCTACTATTGGTATATTCCTTATGCTGACCCACAAGAAGAGTCCCAAAAACAGAGATGCTCAAGGCCAGTTGGTTAGTTTTACTGAGGTTTGGTTCCTGGAAAAGTAGCACACATCACCTAATAAGTCTGGAACAGGGCAGTGAACTGCAGCAGCCCCCTGGGAAACTTGTAGGACCTGGTAATAAATACAGATTTCCCACATGTCAGTCTGAAACCTCAGGGAGGTCTGGGAAAACTGGCCTTAATATCCTCATCCACACCAGAGTGTCCCATTTGAGTACCACTGCTCTAAAAATGTCAGAAAGATCTGTACTAAAAGCCATCCTGTGAGTTTGCTAGGTGAATTCTGTGATCCTCTGTCTTGCAAAAAAGAAGGTGAGCAGCTCCTAGCTGCAACACAGAAGTCCAAATGTCCTCTAAGAGCATATTTTTCTTTCCATTGCAACTGACTTCCCACTTCTCTGAGCAGGGCCAAAATGTATGTTATTGGTTCCCTGTGAATAGCTTTGCCTATTTTGCAGGACAAAGAATCCAAGAAGCAAGGCTCAAAGATGGTGGAAGACACTTAGTTTCAAGAAAAACATTATGAACCAGCCGTGTGCTATCTGTAACCCTTTATTTCCTCACCTGCAATTGAATCTTTCCTCATGAGAAAATGGAGAGGAGACTTTGCTACTGTATTTGTGCTGAAGCAACAATAAATCCAACAGGATATTCCACTCAAGGGAGTGATTCAGGGGGGAATGGTATAAATTGCCAGCAAAAGCAAAACTATTTCAGGGTGGTCTACTTAAAACTAACTTCTCTGCTTGTTGATTATGTTGTTGACAGTTGGCCAAGATTCTTTTTTCAGAAGTACCCACAGTTAGCTCAAAAGGTTGCACATGAGAACACAAATTAATGGCCCAAATTACATGCATTCTGTGATCCAGCAGCTCAATCACTACTTTAATTATGAAGGAACCATGTTGTTTTTTCATCTTCCTCAATGTTTTGAAAATTCTAATCTTTGAGTTCCAACCAGCCCTGTCTAATTAACAGTAATGAATCTATTCCACCAAGAAAAGAAGTAAAATTCTATACATATGGGATTGTAAAAGGGCATAAAAATGAAGAAGAAAGTGGAGCCACTTTCTCCAAAATGGCCAATCCAAAAGCAAGCTGCCAACATTCCCTCTTTTTAGATGCCAGCCTGCCAAGATGGGAGAGTCTCTTTCAATCCTACCTAAAAAACATTAGTGTGAAGGATGTTAGCTTCACTTTGTGGTATCATGTTGTTGAGGGATCTCCCCAGCAAGCAAGTGCATGGAATTAGATAGCAAAGGAGAGGCTGAGAGATCTGAAACACAAGCAGTGGGATCACAGTGGGGTAGCACAGAAGAAGCTGGCACAGACCCAGTGAGCTGTTTGCAGTAATACAGGAGAGAATTACTACAAACCCTCATCCTCATTCCCCAAGAGCAGTTGGTAGCTGTTAAATACATGCAGACTATAAAAGGCGAATGAGAACCAGCCATCTTCAACCAGAATAAGAATGAATAAAATGCACTAGGTCTCCTACAGATGAAGAATTAGAAACCTATACAAATAAACTGTTTCTGCAACAAGGCACAGTGCCAGCAGCAACAGTCTGAACTACTAGTCTACTCTGACAGCAATGAAAAATGGCAGCTACTCAGAAGACATCACCTTAAAATAATAACAGCAAAAAAGTATCCCAAATCTGCATATGGAGCTCACTGTCTGGCTTTTTCTCTGGCTTTTTTTTTTTTTAAGGAACAGAAATGCTTTGGCCATAGATAGATTAGTTTCTGGGTTTGGCTTTTTGAGTAATTGAAGGAATCAGGCAGTGATTTAAGAGGAGTAGATCACCCAAACCCCATACACAGCTTGGCTGTGTTAGCAGAGCTTAATGCTCTTATCTCATCTTGTTTGATTTTAAAAAGACTAATCGTCAACACAGCAGGGTACCAGCAGAAAACCAAAAGGTCCAATTCTGCAGTTCTCCTGTTTGCATAAGCCTGCAGTAACTCATCTGAGTGAGCGGTCACTAAAAAACCCATAGAAGACAAGGATCTGACCCCCATTTGGAGAGTCTCAATGCAATTAAAGGACAGGGAAGCAGCATTTCCATTAATGTTAAAAACATTTGTAAGACTAGATTCCCCCTTTTCCTGTGAAAATATCTCTAGATACATCTGTGTATTAAAAAATGAGAAGAGGTCCTCTATAAATTCATGCAAGCTTTGTGGTGGGATGCAGTTACAGTAAACAGTGGAGAGCAGGAGAGCAAGGAAGAACAGATTTGACCAGAATCTCCAGTTCACTGTGCTAATTTCTTCCTTCCTCTTACATTTTATTTCATTCCTTCAATCAGACTGTGTATTTTTCTTCCACAAAGTAATCACTAGGGAAAGATGCACTTTTTAGAAAGGTTATAGTAGTGCTGGCTTTCATTTCCCAGACAAGGGGAAAAGAAGTGTCCAAACTCAGCTTCGTGTAGCTCCCAATTACCCTGATGAGCACTGAAAACACCATCATCTGCACCTTAAAGGGGTTTCCTTTTTCTCACTGCTAGTTTTTAAATTAATTTCACACAAAAAACTTCATATAATAGCAAGTCCATTTGCAAGGAGAGCAGCTCTGGCATCAACTACTATCTTTAGTCTCTTCCTCACCCTCTCTGGCTTCATGCTGGTTAGTAAAGATTCTTATCCAGCTGAGTGTGTCTCCCATTTTGATACTCCTAGGAGCACTGTTAATCCTCCTTCCAAAGAAGGACACACATTTAAGACTAACTTTTATAAGAATTCACTGTGAAATGCTCACAAGCAGCCAAGAGACTTTTCAGGCTTGACACTTGCGGATCAAGTGTCTTACGACTTGCTTGGTGAAACTGCTCTGAATGTTGTCCTGTCATTTACAGATCAAGTCTGAACATTCTATCGTAACCTCTCATGTGCAAAGCTCCTGCCACTTCCTCCTTTAAATCCCTTCTTAAATGCGTTTCCTTTGAAAGGCTTCCAATGTTCCTCTGCTCACCAACAACATCTGCACCCACTTTATGGTAAAGTAATATCATCGACTTGTGCCTGAAGTAGACTTTCTGCTGCCACTAGCAGGGCCCAGTCTTCCATCTGTTTGCTAATCATATATGTATCTTAAGATCATCCCCTTCCTTTCTTGCAAAAAGCAACCAGACACTGATATAACCCAGGATCAATTCTGATGACAGACCCTCCAGCTGTGACCTTCCAGTGAAATGGCTGGAGTAAACAGCACAATCTTCCAATCAGTTTCTCAGAGAAAGAAAAAAAAAAGGAAAATATTTCTATTGTGTATAAGAATGTCTGGAAGACCCACAAGAATACTTCTCACACAAGGATTATTTACAAGCCTTGTAGAATAGAAATTGCAAAAAATTATTTCTCATTATAGTCCCTGTTCTACAAAACACACTTCTGGAATCTTAGGGCTTATCAGCATAGGCTTTCTGGTATCTTTCAAGTATTTTAGCTAACCAGAGTAAAATCTAAAAGATTTATATTTATCTCCCACAGAATTACAGTTGGCTTTTTATCGAGGCTGTCCTGGAATTGTGCTGTAACACCTGGTTACCACTGACCCACTCAAAAACATAAAATATATTATGTGTCTCATTCACCACATCCATTTTCA
This sequence comes from Turnix velox, assembly GCA_013400935.1. Lineage (NCBI taxonomy): Eukaryota > Metazoa > Chordata > Aves > Charadriiformes > Turnicidae > Turnix > Turnix velox. Next base: position 76,518 of record VZTY01018228.1, on the reverse strand, counting down.
CCTTCCTTGGGAGCTCTGACCACATCCCCACATCCCACTTCTACCTCCTGTGCTGCTGGTTTTGCCACAAACAGCAACAAGAGGGTAGAAGCAACAATAAGGAGTGTGTGGAGGCATTGGCTGAGGAGTATGTTCTCCCTGAAAGGACACAATATAGTATATTCTACATATATATATCTAATATATATATTTTACATATATATTCTATAAGGGGTGGAACAGGTAGGGGCAGAAATTAACTGAGAGCTGAGTCTGACTAAGAATGGAGCTAATAAATTTCTACATTGTCCTGGGTTTCTAATTCTTTACATTCAGATACCCAAATAAATGCCCTCTTTTTTCTGCAAGGCTGAAAAAAGCATTTGCTAAATATGGCAACAGGGTGTCTAAAAATAAACACACAAATATGAAGACGATGGTCTTATTCTATAAAATGGAGGCAAGAGAAGTGCACTAATTTGTACATCCAAAATACTTGTAAAAATTATCCCTTCTCCAACCCACCCCTCGAAGAACCCTGAGCAAAACAATTCAAAACAAAAAAGCCTTCACAAATGTTACAAGAGTTGAGCAAATGTCAAGAAAGGCAGAGAGAAAAGATCGCTAGTGATAAGTGGGCTCCCTGGAGATGAATACCCATTTACATTGCCAAAGGACAATACAAATTTGACATTGTTTTACTAATTTTGACATTCTTCATTTTATGGCAGCAATCAGAATAACCAGCAGAAGACAATACTATCTAATGGCAAATGAACAATGAGAGCACTCATGGCTTTCCCAGTCACTGTAGAGGGTGTAAAAACTACACAACAGCTGGACTTTGCTAGAGTGACAAGCAAATATAAATGCATAAAGGGAGTTTTCAGTAAATCTTAATTTTTCTGGAAGCTCTTCAACACAGCTACAGCAAAAGCTTTTCCAACACCTCCGTTTCAAACTGGAATCACCATTAAACCTATCAGGTTTCTGGCCAGACATAGAAAATCCCCTTACTTGAAATCCCAGGTGTATTTCTAATTTCTCAGTTTAATTACATCCCTGAATTTTAATTTCATTTTAGCCTGGAAGTTTGGTGGGATTTTTTTTCAATGTATGTTTAAATCATATTATCCAGCACGCTAAACCCTTCTACATATAGAGATCTTTTTGTTACCCAAATCCCAGCAGTCAGTATTCTAGATCTGGAAAGTAAATTCCTAGGTGAGTATTTTATATCAAGACTAAAAGGTAGTGCCTTTCTTTAAGCACTGAAGTAGTCTTACTAAACTAATGCAAACTGTATGTTACTGTTTCACTCAACACAACAGCGCTGTACATATTTCCCTTCTGGATGCCTAGCAAATAAAAAATTTAAAAAAAAAAAGCCACGGCTCAGTTTGGTTTGAAGTATTTCTTCCTTCCCTTTTTGCCCTTTCCCGTCTCAGCGTATTCTGCGTACAGCAGCATCTCCTAGTGGCCGCACGGACCCTGCTCGGTGGGAAAAGCAGGAACGGGGGAATTTGTCTCTCCCTCCGTTTCACTCAGGATCCATGTGCTTCAGCACTGAAAGATCAACCCAGTCCTGGGCTGCATCAAGAGAAGTGTGACCAGCAGGTCAAGAGAGATGAGCCTCTACTCGGCTCTGGTGATACCCCACCCGGAGTTACTGTGTCCAGTTCTGGAGTCCTCAATATAAGAAGGACATTGAGCTGTTAGAGTAGGTCCAGAGGACGCCATGAAGATGATGAGAGGACTGGAGTACCTCCCCTATGAGGACAGGCTGAAGGAGCTGGGGTTGTTCAGCCTGGAGAAGAGAACACTCATGAGGCACCTCAATAGTAGCTTCTCAATACCTGAAGGGAGCCTACAGAAAGGCACGGGTAGGACTTTTTAATAGGATATGTGATGGCAGCACTAGGAATAACAGATGTAAATTGGAAGAAGGGAGATTCAGGCTGGAGATAAGAAAGAAATTCTTTAGGGTGAGGGCGGTGAGACACTGCAACAGGTTGCCCAGAGAGGTTGTGGATGCCCCCTCTCTGGAGGTGTTTAAGGCCAGGTTGGACAAGTCACTGAGCAACCTGATCTTTTGGGAGGTGTCCCTGCCTACGGCAGGGGGTTGGAATCTTTAAGGTCCCTTTCAATCCAAGCTATTTTATGATTCTATGAATCAGCTAGGCTCAGGCATGGGTACCAATGGTTACATAGTAGCGTCTACCTTTGCCTGACGAGTTACAGAGGGATCTGGCAACAGAGGGATCCCTCCCACCAGCTGCCGAGAACAGCAGGATAAGCTTTGCCAAACCAGCTTTGCACCTTTTCCCCTTGTGGCAAGAGTTCCTCCAAGGTTTGAATCTGGTATAAGGTCTAACTTTAAGCTAATTTATATCAACATAACACTCCTGGATTCATGACTTTTATCAGTTTAAATTTAAAAGGTGTTTACTTGCTTTCTAAGTGGTTCATAATGAAGAATTTATTCTCTGCTTTATCTGGAAAAATGAAAGTGTAAAGGGTTTAAGGCCAGGCTGGACAAGGCACTGAGCAACCTGGTCTAGTGGGAGGTGTCCCTGCCTATGGCAGGGGAGTTGGAACTTGATGATCTTTAAGGTCCTTTCCAACTCAAACTATTCCATGATTATAAGTAGTGTGGATAGTTTCGAGATGGGCAACCATTTACAAAGAATTGAGGGAATGCTTCAGTACTTTCTGTAGGAAGGCTGAAGAGGTGCATAGGATTTCAGTGTGCTGAATGCAGCAGAGAGATTATAGATGCTGTTAAAGGTTTCAGCAGCAATGTGCAGCCAGCCAGTTGGAGCTGGGTTCATCAGAGTGTGCAAAACCACGTACAATGTTTTCAGCACTCACAGGACAGGCATAATCCTCTGAGCCCCTGCACACCCACAGCATTCCCTTTGGCCGTGGCCACTGCTGGGCACAGCACAATAAGCCCACATTCAAGAGATGGAGACTATTCAGGGCAGCTTAAGTACCTCTTGAAGTCAAGATTAAATGTCAGGCACATGTTTCCGGACTTTCCCAAAGAAAATCAAGTCCATGATTTGGATGGGAACTTGCCTACTGAATTCATTCCTAATCCTGCTCATTATATCCATGCCCAATCCACAGCTCTTTGCTGCTTCACTATTGCTTTCTCTGAAGCTTGTTGAAGAATAATAAAACAGAGTATTTTATCTCCAGTGGTAAAAAAAAGAAGAAAAGAACATCTAACTTTTGCAGAAGAGTACACTCAGTTTCCTATCCTCTGCACAGATAAATCAGAACACATCTTTTTTTGTTTCATGTGGGTTTTGATCTCTGCCCCACTACAATTTCTCTGGCAAGGGAGACATTACAGGGCAGTAACAGAACCAGCATTATTTATTTATTGAGTGCTCTCTCTGTGATTGACATTTACAATACCCAGAGGGAGACACAGGCCCTGTCTCAGGGGTCTTGCAGCCTAGAGAAACAACAAAGTTTAGAGACATTGACCAGACAATCAGAGCCAAATATGTGAACCTCAAACAATTCATCATTTACACTTAAATGCTTCTCTTTTTTCACTGAATTCAAACAGGAAGACTTATAAGATGAACGCTGTTTGGAGGGGACTGTTGCCACTGCAAAGCAGAAAATGGCATTTTTATTTCACTCAGAAATATTAAGCAGGCTTGAAGAAAAAGGGGATCAAAGCTTGAAGAGTACTGGATGCTGGTGATGCAAATTAGAAAAATAACTGCATCTTTCTTCAGTTTGAACTAAGAATTAGAATTAAGTGTTAAGCACTGATGGGATCTTGAAGCCCAGGACCTGCAGCACTCTCTTCATCCCCTCTGCCTCTCTCCCTGCCAAAACTCCTCTGCTAAGCTGTATTGTATCCTCCCAAGTAAGAAAATTCCATCTAAATCTAAGCTCACTCCCTTCTTTTTCTTCAAAGCCCGAAGAAGGTATTGCAGCACAAAGAGAGGAGGATTATCTCTGTGAGTTCTATGAAGAGGGAGGAAGCTGCTGCAGAGGTTGTATAGCAATCTCTGAACTATTGTACAACCTGTCAAACTATGGAAGTAAAATTTGCTATACATCATTAGTTACCAGTAAAACTGGCACTATTGCTTCAGTTCAAATATGATTTCAAACGTGGGACACCCTACTGATTCTCCTGTTGTTTGATTACACTGCTTCCCTCACAAAGGGAAGGAAAACAGGCAAAACGAAATTCGGTAGATTCCACATTACTTTTTCAAGTTTGGGGGGGAAAAAATTACCAAATACATTTTTTTTTCTTCTTTTAAATTACAATTACTAGCATTGAAAATCAATTAAATCCTTAGGAACAAATAACCTCAATGTATTAAATGTGCACCTTGGGGATAGATGCATGTCCAAAGTTAGCAGAATGCTTCTTGGTTACAGCTCCTGCAGAGGGGAAATGTGAATGCCTGCAGCTATTCTCAGGGGGAAATTTATTTATGGCCGCCCCCTGTACTAGACCAGCTCTCTTCATGAATGCGTTTACTTGGGGAACAGCAAAATGAAATTTTTAAGCACAGGCTTCTCAGCTGCTCACAGATCTCCAAGGAGATGAGAAAAGAGGTCTTGTTTCTCTGCTTTCTCCATTCTGCAAGTACACAAAGGTTTACGCTCTGTGGCACAACCCCAGTATATAAAAAGCAAACACTGCACTAGAGCAAACAGAAGTCGTCACAGCTATAGGAAGTTAACAGCATGAAGTTTTGAACAGGAAGGCAAAGTTTAACCCCAATTGCCCTGTTGAAGTCTAGCCTAAAGCACACTGGTGCATGACAACATTTGCTGCTTCCTGAACAGCTCCAGGCTCTCAGAGGTGAACCTGTGAGTGCTCCCAGCTTCAGAGAGCTCAGATCACATCGAATTAATTTATCTCTTATTCATGTAATCTCCAATCTAAGGAGGAAGCAAGTTGATTTTTCTGGCTGTATTTTGCCCTTGGAAGCTACAAAGGAACACACAGAGGCATATGCCTAATATCCTTAATGTTGATGGCATTTAAACACATAATTAATTTTTGACAAATGTTTCTTAAGTAGAAGACTAGTTTAAGTCAGAAAATCACTGAATGGTTTGGGTTGGAAGGGAGAGTAAAGATCACCCAGATCAAACTCCTCTGCCATGGGCAGGGACACCTCCCACTAGACCAGGTTGCTCAAAGCCTTGAGGAATAAAAGGAACACAAGAAAACAGCTAATTTGATCTCCAGGCCAAAAAGAAAATAAATAAACAGTTTGTCAGTCTGATACAAAAACAAAAGGTGTTTTCACATCAAGGAGAAAAAGAAGGATGATGGGAGCTGAACCCAGTATGAATCATTTAGTTGAATTTCAAGAGCTACAAGTCCTTTCATTGCCTTTTCTTACTTTGTATTCTGCAGCAGTAAAAAATGCTAAAAAAATACTTTTGAAACTGAAAATATTCAGTCATATTTCCAAACACTGTCAAGCCACAGCTGCTTTATTTGCAGGCAGCAAATAATTTGTGAGCAAATGTTCATCTCCTGCAAGGATGGACCCCAAACTGGAATCTGTTCTTATGGTGAAAGCATTTAAGGTCATAGGAGGAGAAAAAACAGAGATGCCTCTCACTAAAGGCTAAGAAGCAGTGATGTCTGTTTGTTCCAAGACATAGCATGTCTATGGAAAAATAGTTTGCCTCATAAAATAATGCTACAGATTGTATTTCAGTAAACAAAGCACTTTTCCTTTGTTCTTGCAAGTGTGATCTGCATCTGCACTATTTCCAGTACAATGTGAAACCACAAAGCACAAGCTGCTCTTAAAAGATAAGGTGGTGGAGATCCACTTTCCACTTTGTGTTTAAGCAAAAGCATCACGCCAAAAGTTGATTTTTAAATCTGAAAATTCACATTCTATGTTAGAAAAAGTATTCTATGTTAGAAAAGCTGTAGGTGCTTTACTGCTGAAAGTAAGTCACTGACTTTTATTGCTATTTTTATAATTTTCTGTTGTAGGATAGTAAAAGTTGCAGTCTTTGCAAAAGAGGCACTAAACAGAGGTGCTCATGCCACTACTTCCTGTTGAGGTGAATTTGAAATTATAGTGCCACCATGTGTTTCAACAGAAGTCTGTAGTGTAAAAAAAAAAAGGTGAATTTTATCCACTATGAAGAATGAAATTAAACTAAATTAGGATTCAGTTGCTAGGAAGAAGTTACAGATAGGTAAAAAAACACAGTTAAAAAATCTCAAAGTAAGATTTGAACTATTAAAGCTGTTGGAAAAACTCTCAGATAAAAGTTTTCCTTGATGGGTGGTTTTCACACTGTAAAATTTTCAGATAAACATGTCTTTCTCCATGAAAGCTACTCGAGCTTGGAAATTAAACTGAGAATTGCCATTTAATTTTTTTTTCATGCACATAATGTTATATGAATCAATCTGTAAGCTTTTCTTTAATCAGATTTATCCAGCCTTTCTGTACAGTGAAAAGCATTCTACCAAATCCCTTGTCTGAAAACAATGCACTCATGAAGAAAGTCTGACTTTAAATAAATAGTATTTGTTGGGATACTACTGCTATATGGCTATACAGAGAAAACACATTGCGTTACATGATGCCATTGAGAAATGTTTTTTCCTACCAGCATGAAGCTTCATGTGCCTTATCCAGATTTAGTGTCACTGAAGAGGAAAGGCCAGAGTCCATAATATTTAATTGGCATGATAAGCTTCCCAGTTATTTCCAAAACATCCTGTGAGAGGAATTTTTCAATTAGTCTATTCAGATAAGGACGGAGGCACTTCCAGCTTCTTTATGTTGTTTCAAACACACACAGAAAACCAGTTACCATTACAGTGAACTCCTTGAGGTTCACAGCATTAAACTTCTAATCCACAGCATGGTACCTGGAAGTTTTAATTGCACTTCAATGATCTCCTATTTTAGTTTTAGATCTACAGTCCAGATGAGCCTATCTCATCACCATCATTCCCATGAGAAATCCTTTGAAGCCAAGAGTATTACCATGTGATACTCCTCAGGACCTAGGTTGTACCATAAATAATGGAGCCTGTGCAGTCATATAGTGTGGGATAAGAACTGTGCCTTTTGGTCTGGGTTTGTGGGTTTCTTACTGCCCATGTGAAGATACAGTGGGGAACACAGATGTAGGCATCCAACAAAATAAGGAAGCTATTTTTGGACACAAGTTCCCACGTCTGCAGCACATTTCTCTTTCAGAAATAACAGCAAGCTTTGCTTTGGGGGCACATCTGGAGCCACAAGAGGAAGAAGGGAGCTCCAGCGTTTCAGATGAGTCATTGTTCCATCTTAATGGAAAACCTATAAAATATCAAACTGCCAGAGAGTAATAGATCTTTCAGGGGTTTATTAGTTTTACAGGTCTTATAAAAATTACTGGGAAAACATAAAACTTTAAGAGCTGAAAACTGAAAAGATTTCTTGAGCTGAAGCTCAGCCTGTTTGGACCCCAGCATGGCTGTGCTCCTGCAGCTGGGATGTGGCACATCAGCTGGAAAAATTCCCTACTCTCTTCCATTTTTTTACCTGTACTCCAGTGTCACACAAAAGATTGTGGCTAGATTTCCCTTTTAAACATAATTTCATGAAAATATTTAGAGCTCTGGATATAGATGAGGGTCTTCCTTAGTCATAGCTTCCCTGATGATTTCTAGGCACTGAATTCTGCAGCTGATGAAACCACCCAGGAGTATTACACATAGATACGTATGTTTATCTACACTACATACTCAGAGGGCTTAGCAGGCATAATCGCCACTCTGGAGTATCATTTTAAGTAAGAATTTGTGTCATATTTTTCCAGATTTGAAGAGGTATCACAGAAAATATAGAGTCTGAGCAAGAACAAGACCACTACTCTGACTTTCAGACTCAGACAAAAGGCCATAATGATTCAAAGACCATTCAGCAACTAGTAGCTGTAGCAGTTGACAGAGCTCATCACCTTGGTCCAGAGAAGGGCTAAATCGTTCTCTAACATCACTTAAAACCATCCTAGAATGATGACAACTAGACTGATGTTGATGCCAAGGTAGTCAAAGGTAGCTTGATCACTACTACTACTACTATTAGTAGTAGACAGTACTCTTTATACTATAATCTGCATAAGGAATGGTAAAGATGATGTCCATGTAGACTGTGCATGCATAAAGCTTTCCTTAGAGCTGGTGAAACCACAGCCAAACAGATCCTGCTGCTTTTTCAGCCTTCTCCATTATAGGTATAAATAGTCAAGAAAAGAAAAAAAAAAAAGGGAAATAAAAAACAACCCATGAAAATTAAGCACAGCTCAATCTTGTGTATCCAACCTGAGTACATGCCAAGTGCTCCAGGCAGACAAACAGAAGCTCTGCTCATCACTGAGACAAAGAACTTCTCTGGAGTTACCTGGATAATAAAGAAAATAACCTACTTGGAAAGGGAGCCTGTAGATGTGTGAGAATGCTGAGCTTCCTCACAACAGATTTCTCTTTCTCTGGTGGGTTTTAGATCGTGGAAAGATTTCTATTTAAAGTGGAGCAAAACTTCCCTGAGGATTCTTCTACTAATTAGCCAGTAGCAAATGAAGTGTAGCACAGATCTCACACAGGTAGATGCAGAACTCACCCAAGCAGAGGCAAACTTTATGGTAACATCAAAAGTTTTGATTTGCCTCTCTCATTCTGGAAAGCAATTGCACTACAGCAACTACAGGCAACTTACCTAATGTCATGATTTAAACACAATCTGGGACTTCTGATTGTGAAAATGTGAAGCTTTATTGTGAAATAAAAAAGTGGCCCACTTCCTGCAAGAAAACCAGGAGAATTTATGAGTGAGTTAGGGTGACTCACAGCTATATTTTGTTGATGATTATAAAAGCACATCATTTCAGCATTCTCCTTTTGAAGTGTATGGCAAAGTGTGGCTCTCTCACAGCAAAGTGGAAGAGACTTGGCTTTGTTGGCTTAGCTATGTTAAAGATCAAAATTATTTCTAACCCAGTTTATAATGATTTTGTTTCCAGACACTCCTCACTGCAAAAAGAAAAAAATAAAACAAAAACAAAACCCCTTTTGCTCTCTAGATCTGGATGTTTAATGTCCCTTTTATCAGACCATAAGATACAATTTCATGTTTTGCTCCCCCAAAACCAAATGACAGAGGGATCTTTCTGTGTCACTGCAAAGTTTCCTGCACCAAAAGTCAAAATAAATTAGTAATTAAGCCTCATCATCAGGAGGATGGAGCCAGGCTCTTCTCTGTGACTTCCAATGATAGGACAAGAGGAAATGGGTACAAGCTGGAACACTGAAAGTTGCAGAGAAATGTAAGAAAAATTTTTTTTCACAGTGAGGGTGACAGAACACTGGAACAGCCCAGAGAGGTTGTGGAGTCTTCTCCTCTGGAGACATTCAAACCCCACCTGGATGCCTTCCTGTGTGACCTGGTCTAGGTGTTCCTGCTCTGGCAGGGGGATTGGACTAGATGATCTCTTGAGGTCCCTTCCAATCCCTGATATTCTGCGATTCTTTGATTCTGTGTGACTGGCCAAAGAATTTGGTACTCCTGCAAAACTTGTTACTAGAATAAGTGGAAGCAATGGCCTAGGTGAGCCAGCTCATGACAGCATAAACAGCAGACATTAGCACTCATTTCTTGCTAATGGATTCAGATTCATTATAAAAAAGGAAAACAAAGCTAATGGATTTGAATATACAGCGGATCTCCATTAGGGACTTGTGTTCCAGCTGCCAACACATCTGGATTTCCTAGGAATTAATGGGTTTAACTACAGTGTAACTGTTATTCATAGAAAATAATTAAGCCATGTAAAAGGTTTTGTAAAAGCATTCAAAACAATGAGAAATTCCCAGCTGCCTCTTCTTGCTTTTAACACAATGATGTATATCCCCTTGTGCTTGATCATAAATTGATGTGTAATTTACATAGACAGTGATATAGGGTGTATTTACGGTCTCACAGTACAAGGGGTTAGAGAAATAAGACTTTGAAAAGGGGAAAACACTGTCAAAACTGCGTGATGTAACAAAATGCACTACAAGGAAGCAGTTACACACCTTCTAAAAGGGTGCTGAGAGTGAAAAGACAAACTAACTGGTTGTTCATGTTCTGAACTATTTTGCTGTCAAAAATTCACCTCACTCAAGTACTTTGTGTGGGATGGAGGATGGATTGAAATGAAAGCAGTGGAATTTGTTAACCCTACCACAACAACAAAGCCCTGGGAGAGAATTCAAGAGGTTACTTGCACCAAAACTGGATGACAATCTGACTCTCGACATGTTTGTGTGACCTGTTAATGGCAATGTCACACCATCCCCATGTCACCTAGTCCTTTAGTATCTTAAGTTTATGTTATTTTCTTAATAGCTCACCTGAACTTAGCTGCATTTTGTTCCCATTATTTCTTTACCTAGCTCATTAGGACATGGAGAAGAAACTATTTCTTTCCATTATAGTATACCAAAGGACATGTGGAAGCCTGTGAAAGATATAAATTTGTAGTCTGATAGGGTTTGAGGGTTAAGAAACTTTAAAATACTGACAGTTCCTCCAATTTCTAAAGATGTCCTGCATGCTTCATAATAGAGTAAGAGTTGGACCATATGCTTAACATACAGGCAAAGTAATTTAAAAACTGCTAAAATATTTAAAGACAGACAGGTGCAACAACCAGTGGGAAAATCAGCATAGAAACAGGGAAGGAATTTGTCAAATATATAGAACAATTAAAGGTGAATCTGTTTTTTGGACTCATTCTTGACAATACAATCATGAGTGTATGTTACTGTGTTTCAAATTCTGTACATAGTTAATAAAAGAACCTAATTCAGAACTTAATTCAATCTTGAAAATATTCTGAATGAATGGCAGATGATGAAGAGGTGGCAGAGACAGACACACAAATTGTCAAAATGAATAGAATTTAGTATGTGATTATCTGCAGAAGATGCTAAACTGAATGGAGATACTTTGCCAATGGTATCCAGCAATGGGAGGCTCACCAATACTTAATTTTCTGTTTGAAGTATATATAGTATTTATTCTGTACCAAGACATCTCACTCTTCCTTGTCAAGGCCTTTATGTATAGACAGTCTATACACACTATATAGAGATGCTATGATTTGAGAAACTCACAATTCATTGTCACTTAGACAATTATTCTTCACACAATGATTGTTCCCCATCTGGAAAAGGGAAATTGGGAAAAAACAAGGAAACACAATGGATGAAAATGGATTCAGTAGAATAAGACTAAAATAATTAACACTGATAGTACTAAAGAACCAGCACTGATCCTGATACCAATATTATATACACCAGAATTATACTCAGCCCATTCTACCAGTAGAAGCTGTGCTTTCTCAGCAGAAAACAGCAAGTGCTGGACACTGTGAGCACTGCTGCTTCAGGAGGAAGGAAAGGGCTCAGAAGTCCAGCACTGGAGCAAGGAATTCTCTGGACCAACACCATCAAGGCAGGAAGACAACCACACAGCAAACATTCACATTTGTACAGAATGTGATGTTCATAGTATGAAATAATACTGTTGTCCAGCTTGAGTGAAGCAAGCTCTCACTCCTCCTCATCCCTGCACCTCGCAAACTCAAAAACACCGCAACTTTGAAACTCCCACACCATAGCTGGCTATAAAATAAATATATTTTCACAAATGCAGAGGCTAGTTTTTCAAAAGTGCAGCATTAGGAATTAGTCATGTGTTGCTCAAACCAGGGCAAGAGAGAATAGAGTGTCAGCTCCTAATGGACAAAGAAAAACCTTGCCTCAGCTCACCCTGTCTCTGTATTCAGTCTGTACATAAAATAATTAGAGGGAAACTGTCACCTTACATCACCTTGTGAGCACTTTACCTCTCACACAGAGCCTCTATGGTTACATGCATTCCTAAAACACACATAGCACATATTTTCTACACAGATTGAAATGTTAAAAGGGGAAATAATTCACTGATTGATTGTTGCAGTGCTTAAGGAATTCATCTTTACAAAAATAAAGAGAACAGAAGAGACTTAAGAAATTGCTGCTGTGAGCTTATCCAAGCTGAAAATTATGAATCACAGAATAATTTGAAGGGACCTTCAAGATCATCTAGTTCCAACTCCCCTGCAATAGGCAGGGACACCTCCCACTACATCAGGCTGCTCAGTGCCTTGTCCAGCCTGGCCTAAAACACCTCCAGGGATTGAGGGGGCATCCACAACCTCTCTGGGCAACCTCTTCCAATGTTTCACTACCCTCACCATAAAGGAACTAACCTATCTATAGAAGAGCAGGAAAGGCCAGTACAACAGACAGGGAGCAGTAGAATAAACATTAAATCACTGTAAGATTGCATAGGCATTGACATAGGTTAAGCTCATTGATAAGTTAATATATGCTAGGCTAGATAATAATTCCCTGCCATTAGCATAAGTCAGGAGTGCCTGTGGTGCAAAATAACTCAAATAGAACAAAAGATCATGAGGTATCCTGCCCATGGTGAAAGATAACTGAAATAGAACAAAAGATCATGAGACATCTTGTTTTGCATCCTTCTTTGCCATGAAACTTCTGGATTTGTATCCTGCTTTCCTGGGATTTGGACCAAGAAACCATTTGAGCCAGGAAGAAGATCAATGGGTCCAAAGCTCAGGAATTCAGCAGAAAAGAAGACTCCTTACCCCATTCCAACAACCACCAGAGGGGACCTGAAGACCGCCACCACAAGCCATTGCATAAGTGCAAGTGGGAGGAGACCTAATTTTAATACAAAGTGGGGATGGGTCATGCATATGTATGGCAATATTGGGCAATCTAATTGAGTATGTAACACTCTCACAGAACCATGGAATATCAGGGATTAGAAGGGACCTCAAGAGATCATCTAGTCCAGTCCTCCTGCCAGAGCAGGAACACCCAGACCAGGTCACACAGGAAGGCATGCAGATGGGTTTTGAATGTCTCCAGAGATAAGACTCCACACCCTCTCTGGGCAATTTGTTCCAGTGTTCTGTCCCCCTCACTGTGAAAAAAGTTCTTTCTCAGATTCCTGTGGAACCTCCTGTGTTCCAGCTTGCTTCCATTGCCCCTTGTCCTATCATTGGATGTCAGTGAGAAGAGCCTGGCTCCATCCTGCTGATACACACCCTTTACATATTTATAGCCATTAATGAGTCACCCCTCTGTGTCCTCTCCTCTCCAAGCCAAAGAGATCCAGCTCCCTCAGGCATTCCTCATAAGGGAGATGTTCCAATCCCTTCATCGTCTTCATGGCTCTGCACTGTATCCTCTCCAGCAGTTCCCTGTTTTTCTTGAACTGAAGGCCCCACAACTGGACACAATACTGTAGATGGGGTCTCACCAGGGCAGAGCAGAGGGGGAGAAGAACCTCTCTCAACCTACTGACTATGCCCTTCTAATACAACCCAGGGTGCCACTGGCCTTCTTGGCCACAAGGGCACATTGCTGGCCCATGGTCATCCTACTGTTCACCATGACCCCAGGGTCTTTTTCCCCTAGACTGCTCTCTAACAGCTCAGTCCCCATTTTATACTGATATACGAGGTTGTTCTTCCCCATATATAGGACCCTACACTTGCACTGTAATGCATATAACCAAAGCAAAGCGCCATCTTGGGTATGCACGTCAGTGGTGGCCTTCTTTATAACTCTACCTGAGTTATGGAGCTCGTTTCCACACCTCAGAAAGTGGCAATACCGCTGGGAGATGTACATTTCCTATACACACATGCCCATGAGGGGAGGGAGAAGCCTCACACTCCCCGCGGCCTACTCGCCCGCACCCACAGGGTTGCAGCGGGGGCGGTCCAGGTCGCTCCATTTCACTTCTCCCTACCGCAACAGGCCGTTCCCCACACGGTGCGGGTCAGCTTAATCGCTTCTCTGGGCCCTTCCACCGGCGAGATGGGCGGCCCCGGTGGGCGATGCAAGGCGGAGCAGCCGCTCTCCCTCACGGCGGGCCCGCCAGGGGGTGCTGTGGTCGGCGGCGGGAGGTGCGGAAGGCCCCGCCTGCGCGCTCCCGGCCTTCCCCGCTCCCGTGGGGCGGCCGCGGCCTCCGCCTCCCCCCGCCCCCGCCTGGCGACCCTCGACGCCCGCTCCGAGAGGTCGTGGGCGGAGAAGAAGGAGGAAGAGAAGAAGACACGGAGCGGCGAAGCGCTACCCGGAGTCATGTCTGCACCCGCTGGGGTGCCG